>VMKM01000860.1:180088-221651 GCA_008360985.2 Macquaria ambigua | reverse complement strand
GAGAACACTGATACCACTCTCATGTCTGTACAGTAAATATGAAGCTACAGCCAGCAGCCAGTTAGCTTAGCATAAAGTGTGGAAACAGGGGGAAACAACTAGCTTGGCTCTGTCCAAAGGTAACAAAATACACCTGTTGGCTGTTAGTTTTGTGTTTATTTTGCGCCAAAGAAAAGAAAGAAGTGGAGAAGAACATCCAGATATTTATTTACAGTACATGTATCCACAAGCTGATTCACTATAAGCTTCTGCACCATGCACAATGATTTTAATAGTACTATTCCTCCACACTTAATTCAATGAACGAACCAATACAATAAAACGCAATGAAAACGGTGAGAAGTCTGCCGACATTTAGTAAATCAGACAGACTTCACCTCCCTATGAGAAGTCGTTAAGCTGCTCCACATATTCACTGCTGTGCCTCTTGATTGTTTTCAGGCTGTAACAAGATTCAACTAAACACAGTGAGTGTTACTCCTGAATGTACTTTTTAAAGAAACACACTGTATTTCATGATGTTGATGTTGTCTTCCATCTTGAAGTGTCTCACGTGAAAAGTTTAATTTTTATTTACATTTATGATTATGCATATACTGTAGATTATACTTTGTTTCTTATTATATTTTACTATAATTGTTTATTGTTTGGTAAACCTCTGTCTTGTAACCAGAACACTTGCTAAGGCCGCATCACCAAGGGGAAGAAACTGCTGCCATCGGATTTGCTCACCACCGACTGAAAACAAATGCCAGCCTGGAAACTGTGCATGCGTACATAATGTAGGAGCAAACTGTTTGTCTGTACGCTCAAAGCTGCAACAATAACTCAACAGATAAATATGGTGTGTATTTGATGGACTTGCCTGAATAAAGTCTTCAACTGGAATTTCAACACTAATTGTGTCTGCAGAGTTTCTGTGTGGAAATCATCTCCTAAAATCAATCCATCCATCTATTATCCACACCCGCTTATCCTGATCCTGGAGGCTCTCCCAGGTGGGGTACATCCTGGCCAGGCCGTCTGTCACAGGGCTAATAACTCACAAACATCAATCTTTTCAAATCTGATTTTATTGATCAAGACACACTGAAGAGCATTGCCGCTGTTTCAGAAATGTAACTATCCAACAAATAATTCTGAACAAATGTCTGTAACTGACACATAACCAACATCCACCAGCAAAGCAAACCACTCCAGGATGCAACAGTTACTTAGCAACACGTGATGTCTTCACCATTCGGCTTTACAGTTTTTATGTTTTTCCACTCCTTCATTACTAAAATCTCATTATTTCTCAATTCATTTTTTAAAACACATTTTACGTAATTTAACATCTGCATTTAAAATAAGGTTGTTACACACATACAGAACATAAGTACATCGACTTCCGATACTTAATCATTGTGCTCATACGTACGCTGCATGAGTAAAAAACATCCTTCCCTATATGTTAACTTTGCGTCAGTTACAAACCCAAACCTTTTGAATGACATGTTGTACACAAATTACAATATATGTTAAGGCCACAGTTTAACTTTACTCAGGATTACAAGGCTGCCACTATTGATTCTTTTTATTATCAATTAATGGATATTTATTTGTTTGATAAACCAATTAATTGTTTAATCCAAAATAACGTAAAAATAGTGACTGTTTATCTTAAGTTATGAGAACCAAAATCAAGACACTAGAAACGGCAAATGATTGCTATTTTTACTGGATCAGTTACTTCAATGATTCATCAATTTGTCAAAGTTGTCATCAATTTCTTTTCTGCCAATCAACTGATCCCTTAAGAAACAAACAGCTTTGGCTCTTTTAAAAATATGATAAAAATGGCAAACACTTAAAACACAAGTGGCAGCCTTGGTTTTCGTAACATTTCAAATTTATGTTTTTATCTCATTTTTATTGGTACAAAAATGTTCCCACCCCTGTCTTGTTCGGTTTTAGTGAAGTTAAGGTGATATTTGCCATGGTTTTCTTCTCTTTGAACATGTCACACAATTACATTTATTTTGGTGACAATAAGGTGTGAATTTCCTGTGAGATCAGGCTGAACATCGAAGAGGTTATCCCGTGCAGCACCAGAGCCTAAATGAATCAAGTACAGATGTGTACTTTTTGTCTTAAATTTAACGTAGGGGACAGTTATTGCCCTCTGTCGTGGTGGATACTGAATACTGTAGCTTCTGTTCTTCTTATTAAATGACTGTTTAAGTTTGTTGGTGCCTCAAAGGCCCAGATTTTGGCTGGGGAGCATCAGTGCGTGTGATCAGAGTTAGAGATGTTCTGCACAGAGGAAGCTGAATCCAGTCCCAGCAACGTGCCCAGGTAGGACTGCTCTCGGGGGTCCAGCATCTGATCGGGCCTCACAGGGTGGACAATGTTGGCAGGCTGGGGGGTGAGGGTGTACTTCTCTAGGAATGCCAGATCTGTAGCGGCCTGGTAGCCAGAGTTCTGCTGCTGTCCTTGAGCTTGCATGCTCACAACGCTGTGAGTTTGGGAGGAGAGAGACGAGGCCCTGTGAGCGTTCATGTCGCCCTGCGCTCCTCCTGCCATCTGGACAGGGACTAAAGTGACGGGCACGCAGACATTCGTAGGAGGAGGGGTGCTCTGGAGGGCTGACTTAGGTTCGGCGCGGTACGCCTTAGAGGGTTCCTCAAAGGGAATGGAGACTATTTTGTCCTCGCTGAGTGTGCCGAGGGGCTGCTCAGTAAACCGGGTGCTGTGCACGTGGTCAACATGGTACTTGAGCTTGTCTTTTCTTTTAAAGGTGGCGCTGCAGTGGGGGCAGTTAAAAGGACGAGCGTCTGAGTGAATCACCATGTGCTTTGTCAAGGTCTTCTTGATCCGAAATGTCTGGTTGCACTCAGGACATCTGTGGGGCTTCTCACCTGTCACATGAACACAAGAGAACATCAGTGTGACAGTATCAAAAAAGTATGTTTAGATACCGTTTCTATTGCACCCTCGCCTTTTAGAATAATAACCGACTGTTCTAATGAACCCTGGCCCAGGAGAACGATTGTCCAATCATGGTTTAGGCCTGTCAAGCATTGGATTTTCCGAAACAATGTGAAAGGGGCTCGAACAAGAGAAATACTTGGTATCTTTAGAGTTTGGAGGCTGATGTCTTTCGTTATCACCTTTCCAAAACCAAAAACTCAACAGCAAAAGTAAATTGTGTGTTAAACTCTTCTACAGTTAGCTGCAAACGTTAGCAAGCCTGTTCAGGACTGGACCATCCACTGTGTGGAGAGTTAGCAGCTCTGTCCTGCTCTGTATTTGGTTTGGGGAAAGTTACACTCCAGCAACACCAACCCAAACGTACTGTAAGTTATAGAGCATTGCGTTTGTTAAACTCATTTAAAATCCTTTTCTCTTGTAAATGTGTAGCATTTTCTACTGTTTGAAAAGACTAACCGCTCTCTTGCTTGCCAAAGTAGGTTTTTCTATAGTAAGCATCCAAACCACCCAAGGGTTATGTTAGAACAAATAACATTTTAATTGCATTTTTATGGGCTAACTAGCTCTATCCTGCAATACACAAACAAAGCTGCTTCTTTATTTCCATGTCTTCTAAATGGATCATTAAGTGAGGAGGAATGCTGACTTTCTGCCTGCGACATGCAGCTTTAGCTTCAGTATTTTAGCACGATTTCATGTATGTAGCCATCATGTGCATATTTAAGACCCTTTTACAGGCTACTCGTTTCATAGCGACTCAGCTGGAGATAAGTTTTCAACCAACTTTAGCGTTAGCATTATCTTACGCAAGCTAGCAACAGTAACTTAGTGGGGGTGGGGCTTAGTGAACATCAATAGAGAAAACAACTATTGTTTGCCTCCTAAAGCATTTAACTGCCACTTTGCTATTGTCATACATGTTTTCAAGCAAACTTATCCATTGACTTCTTTGTTTCCTTACCTGAGTGGGTCCTGAAGTGCATTTCTAGACTGGACTTTCCTTTAAATTCTTTCTTGCAAACCTCACACTGATGCACAGCGGTTTTATACCTGTGAACAAATTCCTCATTAACAGACACAGAAACCAAGAACATTTGCCAAACTTTGAGGGGCTGCTGAGGGACTTATAACCACCTTTACAACATTATCAAAAAACAGAATAGGTGTGACTGATTTGTATGATAACATACTTCTGCCAAACTTTCTCTCCCAAATGAATGCTTTTGTAGTGGACCGTCAGATGATCATGCCGCCTGAAGCACTTGCCACATTCTTCACATTGATGCGCTTTCTCACCTGTAATAAACAAGGGCTAAGTTGAAGTAAATACTGACTGGAGACAGTGAAAATTATTTCCCTCTGCACTGTATTGTAATAAGCAACAAAATGAAATCTGTGTGAATGAGTCAAAGCAGACACTGTCACATAAGAAGAGGTCATAGAAAGACACGTGAGAATCCCACTGCTGTATGTCTTATACTGTACCAGAGTGTATTTTCTGATGTTTGGTCAGGTGATCATGGCGTATGAAGGTTTTCCCACATTCGTCACACTCGTAACGCTTGTCGTCATGGTGAACTCTGAGGTGGAGCCTGTCCAAGGAACAGTTTGCTCATTAAAAGCGACTCTATTAATGACACAGCCAATCAAACTGAGAGCTTGAAACGTTCACAATCAGCAACGCCAGACTCAAATCTCACCTGTAGGAGCTGCCATGACGGAAACTTTGGCCACAGATACTACAGAGGTGAGGCTTCTCCCCACTGTGGATCCTCAAGTGCTCTCTCAAGGTTGTCCTATAAGAAGAAAAACACGCCTCTCAATAAAACAGCGCAGGGTTAAACATGCTTTTAATAGCAGCTCAGCATGTCAAAATAAGAGTTGTGGAAATGTGGGGAAAGCTTAGGAACAGAGAGACGTACCTTTCCCTTACGGATTTCCCACAAACGAAGCAAGTCCACTTTCTTTTGCCTCCATGTGTACACTCAATGTGCCTCTTCCTGTTGCCGGTGTCATTAAACTGTCGGCCACAAATCTCACAGGGAAAAGGACCTGAAAATGAGAAAGGATACAAACTCGTTCATCTAATGCATCGATTGCTACAGAAACACGGTTCCTGACCATGTTCACTGTTAAAAAGCTTTTCCATTAGCAAGAGTAAAGGTTTATTTTTTAACCCTAAGAGCTTAAGAATTTATTTTCACTGTACATTTCTCACCTAAGTGGTACTTTTCTTGGTGCTTCAGCCTGGCAAACCTGGACTTGAAGTATTCGTCACAGAAGGAGCATTTAAAGGGCCGGTCTTGGGTGTGCAGGATCATGTGCTCCTGTAGATGAGGCCTGCGGGTGAAGGTCTTCAGACAAATCTGGTTCAGAAGGTTCAAAGGTTACAGACTATTAAAATCTATATAAACTGCTTTTACATACACTGCACACAGGTATATTCATTTTTTTTTTAAATGTGGTCTGTACTTAAGTTCAGCTAGCATCATCGGGCAAAACATGAACAACATATTATGACTGAAAACAATTCTTACAGCACATTTCCAGCCTTCACTCTTCCTCTTCCTCTTGGTAAGAAACTCTTGGATGTGGTCTGGATGAAACCTGGGAGGACAGTGAAGACACATGACATTATCTTAAAATATGACTGTAGCAACCACAGCTGTTGCCAGTGGAGAGTTAGCTCTACAAATGTAATTGTTTTTTTCTAAAATTTACTTACAACCTAGACTAGAACTTCACCAGACTACAAAGTGTACTACAAATCATCCCCTTTTTACTGACATTGACATTGATGTTTTTACATCCATACTACAGCCCATAATACACTTATGTTAAGGTGTAAAACTGTAGATTTTAAGCCATGCTAACAGCGTGACTCTAGGGATGCCAATGTCAGCCATTCAACCACTTCAGTCAAGAATGAAATGTCTATTGGATGAATTGCCATGAAATTTGCTACACACGTTCATATTCCCTTAAGGATGAATTGCACTGACTTTGGTGATTCCTTAACTTTTCCTCTAGCGCCATCATCAGATCAACATTTTTATTTGTCCACTACTTTGGTTTATGGCCAAATACCTGCAAAACTAATGACATTCTCATTGGCATCAGCTGTACTTTGTATTTAGTGCTAATTAGCAAATGTTAGTATGCTAACACGCTAAACTAAGATGGTGAACATGGTAAATATTATGCCTGCTAAGAATTAGCATGTTAACATTGTCACAGTGAGCATGTTAGCATGCTGACACCAGCATTTAGTTTAAAGCCCAGATGATTATGATTATCAGTGCATGATAAAAACATCAATTATAAAATAACACACAATCTGATATTTTCTAAATTGTTCAAAGTGAGTTTTGGGGAATACAGTACACAGTACAGTATATAGAGTACAACTAGGAAAGCTACTTTGTAAAACGGTTGGTTGTAAAAAGACGGTCACAAAAAGTGTTCAAAAAGGTAGCTATGTGTCCCAAATGCAAAACTCTGTCAGAAAAATATTTTATCAATAGTTAATAATAGATAAGGATGTGCGCAAATCAGATACTACAGTTAGCTAACCAAGAACATAATTGTAATATCTGAATCCTGTGTTTTGAAATTACCAATGTCAACTGAATTCAGTTCAAATGGCCCAGTTGTACATTTTTCTTGTCTGAGAATATATCATTTCATTGTGTAGTCTGGCATGGCTGACTTTGTGGACCAGAGGTAAACTTAATAACCAATGTAAAATAAATGTGAAGGTAGATTGTTCTTCACCAGAACACTGAGGAGACTGGATGTTGTGACACTGCCATGTGTCTCACCTCCTGACATGCTTCGCCAGGGTTTTCTTGCTGGCATGGAGTTTGCTACAGAAGGGGCATTTGTGCTCCTTCTTCTGGAAGGGAGCGTCGCTGGCGTGCTTCTTCTTGTGTACAGTCAGGTTCGACTTGGTGGAGTAGCGCTGAAGACAAATGTCACACTGGAATGGCTTCTCTCCTGTGTGCACTCTGGTGTGACTCTCGTACTTCCCTAAAAATGCAGGAAAGGTGCATGAGGTAATATACTGCATCAGTAACACATTTGAGACATTATGATAATTACTGTCAATAAACATGGCTCTAGTATGGCTGCTGAATTTTACATTGAGTGTCCATTAGGTGGAAGGAAACCTTCTGTGTTTCTAAACAGGATAAAACAGGAGAGCCTCTACTCTTCCAACACACAAGCATAGCTTTTAGAGAGACTTTCTAGCAGTGTCAACAGGTGACAGACCAAAGGGAAATTAGCTATTTAAATTATAAGCTCTTATCCTACCTCATAGTACTTAAAAAAATGGAGAATAGGTAGAAAACTAATAAACAACAATTCAGATAATTAATTGTCATTTATCAGGCAAAAATGCCAAACATGAGCTTGTTCCAGCTTCTCAAATGTGAGAATTTGCTGGGGGTTTTATATCATTGTAAATTAAATATCTTTGGATTTTGGGTTGTTGGTCAGATTAAGAAAGCAAACTGAAAACACTATCTGGGGCTATGGTAAATTGTGATGGGCATTTTTCACTATTTTCTGACATTTTATAGACCAAACGATGAATCAGTTAGTTGTAAAAAATAATCTTTAGTTGCACCCCTACCTGACACCTCTCAAAGATCAAATTTATCATTTCATAATGATTATTAAATTATTTTAGAAAGTAAGCTGACTGAGTATTACTAGTAATACAACTACTCCTCTAGCCATCACTACTAATACTGCTACTACAAGAGACAACATTAATGATAACTAATTAACTCATCACCTAGACATTACTCCATGGTTCCCACCTGCACGGTCAAAGGTCTTGTCACATTTGGGGCACTTGAGAGTCTTCTTGCTGGAGGTTTGGATGATGACTGGAGCCAGACCCTCAGGGTACACTGGCCCCTGGGTAGAGCTTCCTGCTACTGGCACATGCACTTCTCCAACAGCCTGGTGCTCTACCCGTTCTACATCTGGACCCTGCTGACCTGCACTCTTGCCTACTGTGCAAACCTCAACAACTTTACTCTGGGCAACCACGTCCTCAGTCACATCTCCTTCCCCTCCTTCCCCCTCCCCCTCCTCCTCCTCCTCGTCTACTACGTCTTCCCCCGGAGCTGGAGTAGATGTCTCGTTCACGTCCAGTTTGGGTGCTTGGTTTTCCACAACCACCCTTCCTGCTTCTTCCACTCTTTCCTCATCTTGCTCTCCTGGTGATACAGTCCTCAGTTTTTCCTCAGGAGTGTTGATAGTGTACTTCACATCATCTCTCTGATACTTGGTGGGTGTTCTCCTCCTGCGAGCTGATCTCCGTGTGGTAGCAGTCCTCTGACCTGCCGTCTTCTCTTTCTTAGTTGTGGTTTCCTGCTGTACATCAGTGTGACTCTCAGCCAGGTGGTCATGCAGGGAGTTTTCAGTGCTAAACTGGCGACTGCACATGGTGGAATGAACATCAAATGGGCTCTGGATGTCTGTGTCACCTGCTGGGGAGTCACTTGAGGTCATTTCCACTTCAGGAGACCCTCTTATCTCATCCTGTGCCTGGATCACACATACTGGGTTGTTGTCCCCTTCTTCACAGAGCAGCTTTAGTATATCCATCATGTCCAGGAATCGGGCTGCTTCAGTTAGAGCAGGGAGGTCCACCTCTGCGACAACACACTCAGAGGTGTACAAAAAGCCAAGCAGGTGCTGGAAAACAGAGTCCTCCACATGGTCCAGAGTCACATGCGCTGTAGCAGGGTTCTTGGACAGCTCAGCGTGGAAGTAGCTGCTCCCGTGGGCCAACACCAACTTGTGGGCACTGTAGAGCTTCCCACCCACAGACACCGACACATCACAGAACCTCTGCCTGATCCGGTCCTCATTCAAGAAATTGAGGAGGTTGTGACTGTGCTGCGACATAGCCAGGTGCCGGATTTGTGAGGTTGATTCTGGGACAGTTTCATAGTTTGGTGAGGCATTGCAGGCCAGCATAGTGCCCAGCTCTTCATTGCTGGCACTGACCTGCCTGCTGTGTTTGGGATGCAGAGGATTACAAAGCTTTTTCTTCATGTCTGTTGGGCTACCATGAATCACTCCTGAAAACCAGAGGAATAGAAACAGTGCTGAGATTGAATCTGCATTGGCGCTCACTCTCCTAAGTAATGAGTTTTGATTAAGATTTGATAGGATTATGATATTCAAGAGGCTATACACATATGGCTTAGCATGTAAATGTAGCTGACTTTAACAACACAACAATGGTATTAACGTAGCTGACGTGAAGGGTGAAGTTATCATAAATGTGAAAACTGAGCATGAAACGACGCACAATAACGGCGTATTGGTAACGTTTTAGGTATATTTCTCCAATTTATTAATACAACGCAGAAAGAACAACCAATTGTTATGAACACTGCACTCAATCGAGAACATAGGCCTGACGGAAATGTGAAATTAAGCTAGTAACGGTGTTGCCATCCTGAGTTCTTTACGGTCAAAACGGTTACATTTGCAAATTCGCTCTCCACCTCAAGGACCCCTAACATTATGTTATCAGTCTTACGGGCGGGCCCCCCTCCGAGGAGAGTGTTGACAAACGACCCTTACTGCTACCCCGGAAGCTAACGTTAATAACGGGACGCTTTTTCTAACATCTTACCTTAGAGATACTGGTCGCGTTTACAAAGCAGTGTACACTCCAGCTGACATATGTAATGTGGAAAATAAACGGAGAAATAACAATTTCCTAAATACTGTATCTGTAATGCCCCACCTTCCCATCCTAGCAGAAATGTCGGACACCGTAATAAACCGTTCGACCATTGGCTGTTTCAGCTTTTGTCCTCTAAAGCTCTTGTTTATAGGCGTAAACACAAGTAAACACGAAAAACATAGCGTAAAAAATACAAACTTTGATACCTTTGTTTAAGTAAATTTGTATGTAACGTATGAAAAGTCAAATACGAATTAAACGAGAGGGACGTGTTGTCGAGCAATATCATACGGTTCACGCGAGGGTTCATGAGACTAGGGAATCATGGGTAATGTAGTCTTAAAGCTACCTGTTTCTTAGTCTTTTACAGTGGTGGAATGCAACTAAACACATTTACTCAAGTATTGTACTTGACTACAATTCCGAAGTACTTGTACTTCACTTGAGTATTTAAAATGTATGTTACTTAATACTTACTTACATTGGCTATTGCATATCAGAGTCAGCTTCATTGGCCAAGTAGCCTATGTAAACATACAAGGAATTGGACTTTGGTTTTAAGTTGCCCTCAGTGTACTTATAGAATAAAAAAAGGACAACAAAGCTGAACAAAGATAACTAAAAATAAACATAGAACTAGTATGTACATCCAAGTAGGTGAAAAATAGGTGTATATGTAAATTATCTATAAAAAGCAACAATGACCAACAACATACAATGTCTATATATAAGTCAAGTGTTCTGTAGTTCTGTATTTTAAACTGTTACTATATCATTTATAATTTGAAGGTAAGTGGATTGACTGATTTAACTGTTCGAGTGATGGCCTGTGGAAAGAAACTGTTCTTGTGCCTGGTTGTTTTGGCATACAGTGCTCTGTAGCGCCCACCAGAGGGGAGAAGTTGGAACAGGTTGTGTCCAAGGTGTGATGGGTCTGCAGTGATGTTTCCTGCCCGTTTCCTGAGATGTACAAGTCCGGAATAGAGGGCAGAGGTAAATGGTGTACTTTTCACTCCACTACATTTGTCTGACAGCTAAAGTTAGAAGTTACTCTACAAATGAATAATTAAAAAATGACCATATGAAATACAATGCGTTTTATACTGCAAATTTAATCGCCCAACATTATATATAGAATTACCTCTACTGCTGCCAGTTACAACATTAGAATGCTGCTTACATGTTAACGCATCACTAATTATAATTCAATATTATAATATATAATAATGTAACACTGACAGAGCCCATTTTGGCTACATAGTGAGCACTTTTAAACTTTAAGTGCATTTTGTTGATAATACTTACAGTACCTACTTTTACTTAAGTAAGATTTTGATTGCAGAACTTGTAACAGAGTATTTTTAAATTGTGGTATTGGTACTTTTACATAAGTAAAATATCTGAGTACTTATTGCACTTAACTCAAGGTTTATTATATGAGTCTATCTATCGATTTAAATATGTGTGCAAATACACCGGTTATATTTGTATACATATACATATCTCCAAACTAAACATATGCTCTAATATAATAATAATAATTAATTAATAGTTGTTTCTATTTTAAATATTGGATCATGGCCCCAAATTCTGGGCTATAACGTACTGTGGGTGCCATTGAGATAGAGGTAAATTGTAAAACAAGTAACACTAAAAAGAACAGTAAGGCCATTAGTATCACTAATGAGCAGATTGAATGCTCTTAGGGCTCTTCAGAGAAATTACTTGTGATGACGTCAGTGACGTTTTAAGGACAGAGATAGTTCCCAGATTAGAACCACTGGCCCAAGTTTTCCTCTCTCAAAGACTGGGCTTCAGTCTAGCCAACTGCTGCAGCCAACTGAAGACATGGTGTGTAGTACATGTGTGCACGCATGTGCACGCATGCATTTTACGTTGTTCATGTTTCGAGGTGTGTATGTGTAGTTGAATTGTGGGAATATTTCCCTCTACAGAAGACTGAAGTTGTAATAAAGAGAAACTGAATTTCAGTTTGTGCCTCTGCTCAGGTAAGGTTCACCATCTGTTCCAAAACTCTCACATCCCATTGTTTTCATCAGGTGGGCCTCGGCTGTCACTTATACAAGTGTACATCAGAGTTCTGTCATGTTTGGACTGGCTCAAATTAGCCTCCAGGATGAACCCCTCCCTTCTCCAACACATTTAATGTGTAAGACATTGTAAGTGCATTAGCCTAATCCCTCCTATCTGCATGGCTTGCAGCGCACCAAGCATTTCAGTGAACACATACTTGCACAGAGGAGCAGAGCTGAAGATGGAGCTGCACACACAAGTATTCCCCACCTGTCTTTGACCTAAATGAAGATATCTAGTAATTTGGAAGACTTGTTAAGGACAATGTTGAGATTCAGTGTGCATGTGTGGATGTTATGGTTGATTTATGCAGGTAATGTTTGGATACAGTATGTGTGTTGTAATCAGAGATGGACATTATTTGTAAATGTTTATCATATTTTTTAGCCAGTATAGCTATAGATGTGTTGTTTCAATAAGCTACTAATTTGATTTTTTTTCTTATTGTCAACTTACCTGATCATTGTCATATTATACTGTTTAATGAGGTGTCCAGCAAGTGTATAGTGTAATGCACAACATGCGTTTGTACAGTTGCTTTAAATTCTAGGTTTCTCTACTCGTTTTTTATACTTTTCTGTTTTCTATTTTTTTTTGGTTTCTCATCTTTATTCTGAGTTAATTTACTGCTACACACATATATGTGACTGTGTGCTGAACCTCAATGACACATGGGTTTAAATTTACAAGCATTGCATTAATTTAAATTAATTTTTTATTGTTTTAAGAAGTAATATTGGATTGTATTCGTCTCTCCAGGCACTTTTTCCGACGAGGACATCAATGGATGTGAACAGCAGCCATGCCAAAATGGTGGTGTGTGTGAGAGCCACAATGGAGGTTTCAGCTGCCTTTGCTCCCAACAAAGCCAGAATGGGCTCCTGTATGGGGGAGAGACCTGCACAACTGCACTTTCAGGCTGTGATGACAACCAATGCGAGAATGGAGGAATATGCTCGCCCTTACTTGTCAATGACCAGCACACCTATACATGCATCTGCCTTGCTGGCTTCACAGGCCCTAAATGCCAGAACCCCACTGTCTTCTCATTTGAGTCCCAAGGCCACATGTACATAGAGACTCGGCTTCTAGACCCAGAGGCTCCTCTTAATGTGACATTCAGCTTCAGAACAGCAAGACCAGTCGGCACCCTCTTGCAGCGCAGAGTGGACGACCTGCTCCTCAGCATTGAGCTGATGGACGGGCATCTCTGTCTCCGCAGCCTGAGAGGTCAAGGCTCCAGCACGCTGGTTCAGGAGCTGCCAGAGTACTTGTCCGACAACAAGTGGCACACGGTGGAATCGTTGCTGGGCGGCGTGGTCAGCCTCATCAGGCTGCTCTGCACTGAAGGAAGCTGCACCAGAGCCTCCGGTGCTGAGGTCCAGCTGCTTGAGCAAGCCTCTGCTCTCCCCAAACCAGGAAAAGTTCGTCAAAGCCTCTTCATAGGAGCAGCCGGGGGGAACTGGAGTTTGGGCAGAGCTGTGGATGAAGCAGACTACCCGCCTGCTTTTCTGGGCTGCTTCAGAGATGTGTTTGTGGACTCACATCTGCTATTGCCTGTTATAGTGCCAGAAGGCAGGCCAAACATCACTCTGGGATGCAGCGACAAAGACAAGTGCGATGACAGCCCGTGTCAGAACCGAGGGCGCTGTGTGAGCCAGGGCTGGAGGAGCTACATGTGTGAGTGCCACAGGCCACATGAGGGAAACAACTGTGAAGAGGGTAAGACGTACACATGGTTCAGTTCCCAGAATCTTTTCTTCCTTTTTGCCTCTTTCCTAAGAAAACCTGAGCCCCCATTAATCACAACCACTTAAGTAGCCTATCTTAAGTGACTTATCTACATCTCAAAAGAAGACATTAACTTTCTTTTTTTTTCTCTGAAGAGGCATCACCACTTTTGGCACCTTTACACCTCTAAGACATGATATTTCATTTATAAAACAGTGGGCGTATGACAAACGAGAGTTACCCGAGGATCATGAAACTGATTTCTGATGTGTTTGACTGGCATATTGCTTTGAGAGTGTAGGTCTTATTGGCGTAATATATTTTAAATGAGGATTAGATATACGTAAAACAGAATTCTTGTATGAACAGAAATGTTTTGACCGACTTTTAAATGGTATGTGTCTGGAGTATTATTTTTTTCTTTGAAATGTTCATTAATTGCAGCATTTAAATGACACATTAGAATTACATGCTGTAAAAACAGGTGCAGGTCAAGTCAAGTTCACCCTGAGTCGTGTCACTGCAGAAATCTCAATAGTTAGCTATAAAGAGAGCCACCCTGCAGGATGATAAAGTTAGTCAGTAGACTTTAAAGGAGCTTACAGTGCTAGTAGAAATAGTACGGAGTTATTCAATTAGGAGGCATTCAGCAACACCTTAGCCAAGGATTAAAAAAACGTGGGTCTCAGTAGCTCACCTGGAATGCCTTCATTTTGAAAAATCAGCGAGTCTTATAGACTCACACCATGCAGAGGCATTTTTGTTGGTTGGTATCCTCACCAGCTTCTTCTTTTCAATGAACAGCGAGCACTCTTCATTGCCAAAACAATGCTGGAGTCCATAACCTCACCTGTCTGTCAAAACAAGCTTTTATTAAGTTAACGAACAGCTTATGGTCTATAAAATTGATATTTGCATCTAGCTACCTCTTTCTGGCGAAGAGATAGATAGATCAATACCACTATCATATCTGTCCATTGAATAGTGACAGCCAGCAGCCACTTAGCTTAGCATAAAGACTGGAAACAGGGGGAAACTGATTTTCTGTCTCATTTTCTGCCACCACTCGCCAGTAGGGGGTAGAAAATGACCCGTTAACATGTAGAGTTTGGTCGTGCTGAGTTAAGATTTTGTTTACAGTAATACTACACATAAATATTTAGTTCTTTGTTTTGTTTTACATCTTGCATGAAAATGAAGCGTTAACGCGACAGAAAATGACACATTAAGGCGTAGAGTTTGGTCGTGTTAATCCGCCATTTTACGGGCGGTTATGCGCTAAGCTATTTCTTCAGAGCCAGGCTAGCTATTTCTTCCTGTTTCCAGTCTTTAAGACAACCGGCTGCTGGCTGTAGCTTCATATTTAATAGACAGACATGAGAGTGGTATCAATCTTCTCATCTAACTCTCGGTAAGAAAGCGAATAAGGGCAATTCCCTGTGTTCCATGCTATTCCTTTAAGATGTACCTTTGTTTAAGTTTGACTTTGATAGTGTTTTCTTTCTCTTCTTTGTGCCCTTGCAGAGTATATCACTGCAAGGTTTGGAAACAAAGACCTGAAGAGTTATGCTTTCTTCTCATTAGACGATGACCCAGGTGATACTGTGATTATTTCCATGTTCATTCGCACACGACAGTCTAGTGGCCTGCTCCTCATCCTTGCCAACAGCACCAGCCAGTACCTCCGCCTGTGGCTGGAAGAGGGCATGGTCAAAGTTCAGGTCAACAACTTTGAGACACTTGTTGGTCGGGGTGCGGTCAGTGACAGCCATTTCCATCTGGTGACTGTGAAGCTGGAAGGAGTGGAAGCCATCTTGTTCCAGTCCGCCCAGAGCCAGGGCTCTATGCACATTAGGCCCATCCAGGCCCATCCTGGGGATCTGGTTTTCGTTGGGGGGCTACCAGACTCAAGGGCCTCTGCCTCATTTGGTGGCTACTTTAAGGGATGTGTCCAGGATCTGAGGATTAACAGCAAACGACTGCAGTTCTATCCCATTGCAACTCCAGTGGAATCTTACAGCCTGGAGCAACTCATCAATGTTGCACAAGGATGCAGCAGTGACAATGCCTGTGCAGTGAGTTATATCAATGCTGTCATGTTCATTATATTATCTTTGATGAGCCAGTTACACATTTTCATTCCTTATCTGCTCTAATAATGACAGAGGACGCTCTAGAACTGACAGGAGGCAAGGCTTGATTTTTGGGCTGTGTTCTCTTCATTAGGTCAACCCCTGTCTCAATGGGGGAGTGTGTTACTCCATGTGGGACGATTTCATCTGTAACTGCCCCCCCAACACCGCAGGGCAACGCTGTGAGGAGGTGAAATGGTGTGAGCTGTCTCCTTGCCCCGCTACTGCTGTTTGTCAACCCCGCTCTCAGGGATTTGAGTGTGAGTGTCCTGAGAAAGAACTGTCCTGTCTTAGAAAGAACATTGTCTTAAAAATACATGACCGTGGGATAAAAAAGTCTCAGAGACTCTCTAAGAATGCCTGCCAAGGAATAGGATCAATGCTATGAATAGCATATTGTGTACAGCCACCGATGCTATTCCTATCCCTGACATGTAAAAACATTACCAAGTACAAGGATAATGAATGTGTAAGACTTTTATTATACTGGCCCA
Organism: Macquaria ambigua; assembly: GCA_008360985.2. Classification (NCBI taxonomy): domain Eukaryota; kingdom Metazoa; phylum Chordata; class Actinopteri; order Centrarchiformes; family Percichthyidae; genus Macquaria; species Macquaria ambigua. Next base: position 205,509 of record VMKM01000860.1, on the reverse strand, counting down.
TTTCTGATCTTGGTTTGTATCCACTGAAGGGACTGTCTGCAGTGCACGGTCCCTTCAGGGCACTTACTGGTGCAGGCACTGATTAATTACAGTGTGGCTGATTACAGGAGGGAACAGAGTTGAGGCATGGGTTCCTACAAAGGATTCCTCTAAGACGTGGTAATCCCTGGTCAGATTAAGTCTACCGCCACATGCCTGTGGAAGTTTATGATGACAAGTCTTCACTGGAGATGTTACACATTCACAAAGCGAAAAGGAGGGGAGGCGCTGATCCAGAGTAGCTCACTGTTTTTTGTGGATTCCTTGATTTCACATAGCCGCCAATGAGAACCACAACCCAGACAACCCAGAACGTGACATATTATGCAGTTCTCCCCTGGTGTGTTTTGTCTGTTGTGCACTTTAACAGACAAAACAGACAATAACGTTTAAAACCCCCCTACTTTAAACAGTTTAAAGCTTTTAATTGGCTTCATACTTTGACTGATGGGTACCTACATGAACACAATATTTTGCCAACATTGGAACAGTTTTGGTCATTTCACATTTCTGTATCTGTGTTTTCATCTGTGCTCTTCTAACTGGTTTGCAGTGGGCAGGGCTCAGTTGGAAAAACAATGATGTTACATTCTACCAATACCATGGATTGAGCACTGTTTGCATCAAAACGTCAAAATATTGCTCATTTTGCCAGGCAACTGCAAGTCAAGTCTGATCAAACCAAACTCACAGTCTTGATGAAGCAGATTTTCACTTTTTGAGTGTTAAACTCTTAATAAATAATAACAAATGTTCCATGACATGAGTATTTAATGTTGTTGAGACTAACTTAACACCCACTGAAAATCTTGTCTTTGCTGACCTCCAGTGGTTTAACTTTTTGCCTTCCTGCTGTGATGTCCAGGTGTACTTTAGGACACAGTGACATCACTTATCAGTGTGGTTACAGGTGCAACAAAACACACTTCTGCTGGGTGTGGTTGGGTGAAACAGGCTTGAAACATTCGACCAGAGAGTGTAGTAACTCCTTTACAGCCTGGTTTTAACTTACTCTTAAAGATTTGAAACCAAGTTTTCAGAGGCTTCAGTGTTCAGTGGGGATAGTTAGAGTAAGAATGGGCATTATGTCTTTGCACTGGAATAAAAGAAATGGGAAAACTACAGTAAATAGTAACATTTAATTTCAGTTCACTAAGTCTCTTCCATTTCTCTCCTCCAGGTTTGTCTAACGTGACATTTCGGGATGAAAGCAGCATTTTGCAGTACCGAAGCAATGGGAAGATTACGCGCAGCCTCAGCAGCGTCTCCCTCAGCTTACGCACAAGACAGTCCTCTGCCACCTTACTGCATGCACAAAAGGACTTGGACTACCTTACTGTCTCCCTCCTGGACTCTCATTTGGTCATGGAGCTCCAAGCTGGGGCTGGCAAGGGTTCCCGCAAGGTGACAGTACAAAGCCAGGGTGCAATCAGTGATGGAGAGTGGCACACTGTGGAGCTCAGCATGGAGAACCAGACACTCCCAACCTCCAGGTGGGTCATGGCTGTGGATGGAGGCAAGGAGGAGCTAAGCATGTCCCAAACAGCTGCGGGGGACCTGAATTTTCTTAGGGAGGGGACAGACATCTTCCTGGGGGGGCTGAGCCTGGACGCTGGTGTGAACCTGTCTGGCTGTCTGGGCCCCGTGGAGATTGGAGGCCTTCCCCTCCCTTTCTACCTGGACACAGAGTTGAACCTCCCCAGACCTCAGGAGCAGCAGTTTGTAAGGATAAACAGTAACGCTGCCCCACGATACGGCTGCTGGGGAGCCAGTGTGTGCGCACCCAACCCTTGTAAGAACGAGGGTGTGTGCGAGGACCTGTTTGACCTGCATCACTGCAAATGTCCCTCTGAGTGGACAGGGCCACTGTGTCAAGACCCAACAGACACCTGCATCTCCAGCCCCTGCATCTACGGCAACTGCACCAACCTACCGGGGGGATTCAAGTGTGTGTGTGAGCTGGAGTACAGTGGTGAACATTGTGAGGTGGAAGTTGACATGTGTGAAAACAGCAATTGCAGAAACGGCGCCACGTGCCTCAAAGGTTTCCAGAGCTACACATGCCTCTGCCCTGAGAATCTGACAGGCCAATACTGCGAGTGAGTTCTTCCACAGTTTTTTAATATCTCTGTGACACCAAACTTACAGCAGCATACACATATAATAGGTTAATGAGCTCTGAGTTGTACTGATTTACAAACTGGTCTCTTACAGTGAGAAAATACCTGAAATCCCATGGTACATTGAGACCAATCCGTGAGTGCTTTTACATAAACCACTGAAAAGAAGCACATTTCCATTGTTTCACCAAACCAAATAAATATTAAATCCGCAGTGCCAAACAGGAGGGCATTGACATTTCTTGTTGTGTTCTTTTGTCTGTTTAGACTTCCTCAGTTGCCTGTCTCTACATGCATGGGTACAAGATGGAACTACAGCTGCTTTAATGGAGGGAACTGCTCTGAAGCAAACACCTGCTTCTGCCTGCCTGGTTTCACAGGACAGTGGTAGGACATAATGATATTTAACCCTCTTTGCTGCCCCTAAATTGTGACCCCGAGGTTTATCAACCCTGGGGGTCAGTACCTAATGGCCCCACATGGGGTCGCTAGATATCCAGGCAAGGCTCTCAGATTTTTAAGACTGATATATTGTCTGTGATACATTTTTACATGACATTAATTGGAATAACTTATTAGGTTTTAGATATAGCACAATTGCCATTAAATTGATCTGTGAATACCTCTACACATGAGAATCTTGGGACTTAAAATCAGGGTCATGAGCCAGAGAAGGTTGACAAAACCCAGCCTGTGCTTAAAACCACTATAGTCAATTTTGGTATATTAACACTGGATTGAATGGCTATGTGTAATGTAAAAGGTGTTGTTTAACAAACCCACAAAAAATGATTAACAAACTCTGTAGTTCCCCTCAGTCCTACAGAGCGTTTTTGTGTCTTTAGCTCATTGTTTTGTTTTTACGGCCCACAACTTGTGTTTTGGTTCACTCTCACCATCAGTGTTGAGATCCAGGGAGCTGTTTTCAGCAAAAAAGCTCTAAAAAAACCCACTGTAAACTACCTGCCCTGCACCAAACTGCAGACAGACAAAGTTAGCAACTAGCTGGTGAACATATTGGAGCATTCAGCAACTTAAGAGCCAGATATTTCCCACAGGAGCTGGCGGAGACCGATAACAGAGCTAAAAATAAAAGAATGAATGTTGGGCTTAAACCGATCAGGTGGCCAGAAGCAAGACTCCAAATCAATGCTAATGCTGCTTTGTGTCTGCTAGATGTGCAAATAACCCACTGTTTGCTAACAAATTTATGTACAGCACAACAACACACTTTTTTCTCCACCACTGTGGCTTAACCACAGTGCGCCCTTGTGGCAGATAAAAGCCATGTCCTAACTTTCTAGGGTTATGTTTTACATGGTACTGTTTCTTGTTTTTTGTTCTATAATTCTTCTGTCCTTATTTTTCTTACAGGTGTGAAAAGGATGTGGATGAATGCGCCTCGGACCCGTGCATGAACGGAGGCTTTTGTGTCAACTACGTGAACAGTTTTGAGTGTGTGTGTGACATGAATTACTCAGGGATATACTGCCAAATAGACGTCAGCGACTTCTACTTGTACCTCTTCTTGGGCCTGTGGCAGAACCTCTTCCAGCTGGTGTCCTACCTTGTGATACGCCTTGACGATGAGCCAGAAATCGAGTGGGGATTCCACGTCAACGATTAGGCCCTTCCTTGTCTATTCTGATCAAACTTGGTCTAGACAGAGGGTCACACTATTATCCATAAATCATGTAATATGTTATCAGTAGCCTGCACACAACAGATCAGCCGGTCTGTGATGCTTTATACCAGGGATATAAAGTCTGAGACTGTGGGCCTACCCTCAGACAAAGCTTGGAATACCTACCTACATGGTCTCAGTGGTGAAGGGAAGCTCTTCTCTTTTGTGGCCTGATTTAGGTTGATAAAAACAGGTGTGTATCTACAGCATTAACTGGATCCTCATTGCAAAAACAAAGTGGACAACAGTTTTCTCAGGAAACAATAGGATATGTTCCAAAACGTGTCAGATTGTCAGACTATTGTGACCACTTTATTGTTTGTTTGTTTTTTGTTTTTTAAATGAAGATACACCCATGAAAGTTTTTCTGATCTCAGCTTTACTAAGGAGTGACCAGAAGAGACAGGGGAAAATTGCAATATACATTGTGTGAAACTGTATTTCATTATTTTTAGTGTACTGATAAGGTCAGTCATAGAAATGTCTGTTGTGAACAGATTTATTTGGTAATGAATATTACATATTGCACCATATTTATTACAGTATATTAATGCATTTTATCTGGTTCTCATACTGAAAACCACACGTTTGTCTTGAGTTGAGTTTGTCTTGTGCCTTAAATTTCCACTTTTTATTTGAAGCACTGCTTTCAAATCAGTGTTTTATAACTGTTCAGGGACACACTCACATACAGTTATAATGTTAATAAAATACCTGTCTATAGTGAGGAAGTTGTGTATTTATAAATATGTATGTACCCACTATAAATGTATAAAGGCTCTTCTGCATGCAGTGCATACAGTACCTGATCTGTATGAGGAAAACAATAAAATACACTTTGTGAAATGTTTGGAAACTATCTGCTTTTATTTAAAACTTTATATACACATTTCTATTATGCAACAAAGAAAAATAATAATTTGGACACTGACTCCAGTTCACACAACTTCACTTTCTTTACAAACAAAATACAAATAAGCTTCTATTCAGTCATCTGGTGCTAACAGCTAACTATGATGCAAACAAAATGTCAAATGATGCAAAGTTTGACTTATAAAATGTGCAAATAAAGTATACAGATATTATAACAGAAAATAAGTAACACCTAAACACAGATTAGATCCGTTTCAACAGGCAGTCCATTTAGTAAGGCTCTGTTGGTGCACTGTAGATGTGTAAACTCTAAGTCAAGGTCTAACATGAACAAGATATTTTTCTTAAATAACATGCCTGATTAAATATTGATCATATAAATACATGAATCATACAAGGATTAAGACTTAGCATGAACAGTGCACCTGATATAAGACTGACACTCTCCTACTGGGGTCAGCCATGTGTACTCACAGTGCTGTAAGGCTGTTATAGAACTACTAATGAAGCCCTAAACAGAGAAAAGTGTGGATGGCTGATTTCCTACCCTAATCAGAAGCAGCACATAATATCAGCGTCAGCCCTGTTCATGGAGCTTACACTCACAGAGCTCTTTGTAGATCCTCTTGCGTATCTTTGGTATGTCCTTCTGTGAAAACTGCAGAGGTTTTGCCATGGCAAGGCATCTAGAATACTGTAAAGGAGAACAAAACAGAGTTATTATGTAATGAGTAAACAGCTGAAACAATCAGACACAATAATCATTAAAGTATGTATATTAGGCTTGAAAAGCATGTTAGTACCTCCAAGACAAAAACTCCACAGTCATTTTCATTGGTCTGTTGTGGGATTTTCTGTGAAGGACAGCAGGGGGAGACAAGACATCACATCAGCGAGTGTGTCAGATGAAATTCCAGCAGGTGAAGCTTTTAGCCCTGATAAGGCCTCTTTACAGATCTGTTTTGTTCCTTTGTGCCACTAGCTTTTGTAGTCTGTCATGAACGTACCTCATCGAACGACACGGTCCAACCATTTTCAAAAGCTGTTTGCTTCTTCTCCTTTGCTTCTGTCATCAAGTATTTCAGGATGTTCTATTACAAGCAAAGCATAAAGAAAAACACAGTTTTACAATGTCTTGCAGATAAGAACTTATGATTACTCCAGGAAAAGCGCACAAAATGTGTATTGTTAGAGTGACAAAAAAATATGTGAAATCTGCTTTTACCCTTGCAACCTTCTGGAGTGCGTTCCCTTGAGAGTCGTAAAGGCAGATCTTCTTCTTGACTATGTCAGCTGTCACCAGACACCAATGAACCTCCAGGTGGATGGGCACCAAAAGAAAACTCTTAGAAAACAAATCCACCTGTGCAAGAAAGACGGGGTTAAAGCCACTCACTATGCTTTCTTTTCATTTCTAAAGTCAATCTCGTCTCAATATTTTGATCACGCTGACTTTCATTTTTTCCAACTCTACACATGACAACAGCGCTCTATATTACAAACACTGATAAATGATCACACCACTTCCATCCTAGACCTTACCTGCTTTGTCCATCTCTTAACACCATCATACCCTTTAGTCATGAGCTGCCTGTGGAAGAAGCTGTTGAGAAAATGGACCTAAGAGTCGAGACAAAAGGAGATAAAAATGACAAAACTACAATTATAAAACTAAAATAATACAGGCCCGTGCAAGTTCATGTGTTTTACATAAGAGTGGTATCAATCATCTCATCTAACTTTTGGCAAGAAAGCAAATATGCGTATCTCCCAAAACAGCAATGATAATGTCAAACTATTCATTTAATTACTGCCAATACTTTAATAAACATGGTAGGTGAAAAACCATCTGGTGTTCCAATTAAAATTAGAAAAGAAAAGACATGCTACTCTAGCATTTCAAGAGTTTGCTATCTACATAGCATTTAAGATTACCTTGTGGTGGGCAGATTCCATAATCAGTTCTCCATACATGTTCATGACCTTAAGCAGAAACAAAAAATATATACCAGTTACATTCAACATAAACATTCAGGCTTTTGTTCATCACATAAATCTTTCCACTCAAAAGTGTGCATGAAAAAATGAAACTCTTGGTGTGTTAGATGATAACCTGGTCGTTGAGCCAGTTCTGATCTGCCAGTGTGGACAAGTCATCCAGTGTCAGTGTGTGTTTCTTGTAGACCACCCGGAAGGAGGGAACAGGTTTCTGAACCATCACAGTTCTGTATTTGGTCACTTCTGAGAATATGACATTTTTCCTGCACAGGAAGGAAAATACAGTTGGTCCAGGAATAAAATGATTACAGATACCACTCTGAATGCTCCGCCTATAAACGCATAACCCTTTAATTATAACTAAAGAAGTACTGCTGTTGAGTCAAGAGGCTTTAATCATTCAAACAAAGAGAATCACATGATTCAAAGTGATTCAACACAGTCAGATTTAGATTTTAGATTTACCTGTCACTGAAATCAGTGTTAAACCTCCTCTTCAGATGTCTCAACACGTCAGTCTTTTGTAATGGGATGAAACTTCCATATATTCTGTAGAAGTCATCAAGGAATTCTAGAGAAACATGGAAACATTGGCATCACAAATAGCTGTGAAAACAGAAAAGGAAAACAAAAAATAATGATAAAAAGTGAATAAAGATCTACCGTGGATGTCCTTTGTCAGGCTGACGTCAGTTTGAGAAGACGCTGTCTTTTTACTGGTGATTTTCTCATCAGCGTCTCTGTTTGTAGGCTGGTCCTGACCTGGAGTGACAGTAGTGAATCGTTCTGATGGGCCTTCAACCTCAAGCCTTTGAGCTAGTACCATTGTCCTTGGCTCTTTAAAATGTGTAGTTAACCCACATGCATCACTGTCCATACTCAACAGTTGTTTGACAGTGGGAGAACGTTTTAAAGGGTCGGTAGTTCCACTAAGCTGTACCAAAGTTTCTGTTTTTTGAGGCGGCACCGTCGCTGTTAGCATGGTGATGTTGCCTGCACAAACGTTTGTGTCGGTAGCCAGGTTCTGCAAGGAAGTGGAAGCAATGAATGTTTCTGACAGACTGACAGATTCACACTGCTTCAGCAGGCAATGCTGCCTTCTAAGCGAGTCCTCTGAACCTCCAGTATCGCATCCATGAGGTGAAACAAGAGTTGATGTTCTGGCTTGTGAATTTTCCAAGTTTGGTGTGTGGTACGTTGGGACTTTGCTTTTATTTTTCTGTGATTGTGTCTTTACACTGAGGCAGGGGCCGGTGCCGGGGCTGATCCCACAAGCTCGCTTCTTTGCTCTCAATATCCCAAAACGGCACTTCTCTCTCCGCTTCCTCCACATCCAAAGCTGTAATTTACAATACAAGCGTCTCTTGGCTCGCCTGGAGAGATGAGAAACCCCCTTGATTGAAGACATGAATCCCTTTTTTCTCTTGAGGTATTTTGCTTTGCTCCGGTGGCTCTGGGTTCGGTGCATCTGGGAGAGATTGATTAGAGTGGAGGGTCACATGAGAGCATGGAGTTGTGGGTATCCGTGCTGAATGGGGATTTTATTTTGTCTTCTGTATTTATGGCAGGGAGATATACACTTTCCAGGCCATGGTCCACTGTCTCTTATTACTGTTTCAGATTTAACTTCCCCTTGATACTTCAGGTCAGCTGGTACCACCTGAGCCAGTGTAGACTTTCAGTGGAAAGGCAAGTCCTAGTGTTGGGATGCTGAACTATCATAGCTTACTCAGCCGTCCTTGTATTTGCTTCCGCTTCTGGCAGCTTCTTCAGTAGAGTGATGCAAAGTCTGAACATCTGCTGCAATACAAAATGGATGTGTTATTATATGCAGGGCTCCTACACAGTTCCAAATCACTTTTAAAAGAAGTTACACACAGTTTGCCCGCTAAATAGATTTGTTTTTTCTCAGTTTTGATCAGTTTTCATTGTTACACCTGAAGGTTATGGCTGGGCAACACAGCGGTTAACTAGGCAGTGGTGGAATTTAAGTACAATTACTCGAGTAGTGGACTCTTTCATACTTGTATTTCAATTTCCACTTCATAGTTGTATTCCACTGCTTTTCAGTAATATAGTAGAAACATTTTACTACACTACTGCACCACATTTATTTGACAGCTGTAGCTACCCAACACATATATGTTATAGAGGTTAAGTCACAGCAACTTGGGAGCTGCGTTTGCAGCTACGTACACGTGTGCACAGGTGACTTAGTAACAACCATTTCACAAATGTTTAAGTAGAATCCAAAAGCTGTAAGACCTAGAGATAATCCATACATTTTCAAAAGTTGTCAAAGCTTTGCATAGCAGTTTAAGACCTTACTATGTTTGAGCCTGTGCAGCACACGTCCCACACAGGTACGTTCATAAATATTAATATTTTACTTCTTCCAGGCTGAGACAACACATGGCTCACAGTTTTGTCAGTCTGGCACGATATCTTCTTGGCACGTGTTTCCAAGCAAAAACACCTGCTAAATTAGCTAACATAGCTAGGTTTACTGACACAACAACTGTGGGTAACAAATGGTGAGCTGCTAGCCATAACCGCTCTGCCTTACCGTTACTGCTTCGTGTGTCTCACTGAAACTTCGGAGTGGGATGAATTCTTGTCTGATAAAGGTCTACCACGTATACCTCCTGGAGAATTGATGTATTTTTTATTTAAGACAAGATGTTTCGCTGTTAGACCTTCTCAACCTGCAGCGCATTTAGCATCATGTATACAATCCATTGCACATTGAGAGTCGCGTGTGGAATGCGTCACTCTGGCGCCGACCAATCAGATTTTACGAAGAAAGAGTTGTAGATTTCGGACAAAATTAGCAATTAGTAAGAAGGTGCAACAATGACAGCATTTAGCTATGTTCATGGCAAGCTATAAAAAAACAATTCACCCCGTTTGGTTTCATTATATAGCAATTTCAGCCCAGTGAAATGATTTCTAACTTCGTCCTTCGGCTAAAATCTATACTTAAAATGTCCAATTTCTTGTTTCTTTTTCTATTTTATTTGAGCTGGTGTTTTTTTTTTTTACCAGTAACCCAAACTATTAGGCATCTTCACAGTTTTAACTTTGACTATGCAGCACTCAAAACCTAACGTGGAAGCAGAGATTTATTTATTTATTTTAACTATAACTGTCATTTCATAGTCTTTCATCATGTTGAACTGGCAAATAAGGCCTAATTGAGCCATTGAGGAAAAGTGTTAAGACCATGACGTAGCTTATCATCACTTTGAAATGTCTGCAGAACCACACAGCACTAATAACCAGGATATGTGGGGAAATTACCCCTTTTGGTTTACAGAAAAGTAAACCAAAAGACAAAAGCGATAAAAGTGGGTATAACATGGATGTCGTTTGCCAGTGTTTTATTGCAGACATCTGTTGTTCTGTCTTTTCACTAGTAATTCTCTCATCAGTATCTCTGTTTGCAGGTTTGCTGACCTGGAGCTACACTAGTATATTGTGCAGATGGTCCAGAGCAATTATGTGGGCGGCAGCAATCAGTGTCCCTGTCCCTCAACTATAAGTCCCCCCCGTTGGCAAATATCCTCTTTGCTGAAGTGTCATTGAGCAAGTCACTGAATCGCTGCTGGCAGTGGGCCCCTTCTCTGTAGCTGACCGCTCACTCTGACCTCTGTGGAGGCGGACGGCACAATATGGGTGTTTGAACAGGAATCTCTTTGCACATTTTGTATGATATTTAATTCAAGAAACATTCGTGGCAGGCCTGAGCACAGCTATCAAATGGAAATCACAGACAGTGGAGACGTTTCTAGATGTCTCACATGAAAACCCAATGAACCATCTCTGATTTAAACTAGAGATCGCTTATCCCACGCTAGACTTTGTCAGCTTACATTTGTTTTGGCAGCAACCCTAAAAGAGTACGACCCACATGTGACGCAGGAGTCAGGAGGGATGATCATAGTGTTTAACTTGGCTCTGTTTTCCTGTTTGAAGTACAAGATATATACACCGCAGGCTGCATGAGCATTGCCTTTCCTCCATCTGCTCGACTGCTCTGATACCTCTTGTGTGCGCATCTCTCACAGAAATGAATCCCCTGGGAATCACTGTGGTTCTGGTACTACTGGTGGGGGTATGGGCTCAGATCAATGTGCTACGACCTCAGTGTGACTCCCCTGAGGCAGAGGAGGCTGCTCTGGCGGCTCAGGATTACCTCAATGCCCAGCACACCCATGGCTACAAGTATGCCCTGAACAGGATCGAGGACATCAAGATCATTACTAAGGTAAGTGGGCAGGTGTAGAGTTTGTGTAGTTACAGGCAAAGACGTTTATACAGATAGTTGCCCCCTTTTCTTCTCCTGTTTTTCAACTTTGAGGCAGGAACATGGGTTGCAGTAGCAAAATACTCATCACATTTATTCGTTCTTGGCCACTGGATAACAGGATCACATAATTTCAAATCTGAAATTTGAAAGATTTAACTGTGAACTGATATGAAAGTGTAACTTTGTATGAACATGATGTAAACACAACACTGATAATGAAAACTGGGAAAACACATCCTATAAAAAACCGCTGAGCTTAAAAATGTAGTAAAATGCCATGTACAGCTGCAGAATTTTAGGAATTCTCCAGAAAGTCAGATATATATATAAAGTAGTATATTTTAGTAAGGATTGTACATATTTTCTTTCTTTGTTTCTTTCTTTCTTTCCATTGTGTTATTTTATGTCAGTACCCTAATTAAGACATAATCCATCTAAGTATATTCCTAAACAGTTGATGTATGGTGCCATTGCATGCAAATGTTTGCACAAACATGTCAGAAAAGATTAAAACATCCACATTTCAACTGTGCTCTATTTTTCAGTGTCATTTGAAACTACATAATGCATGTTCATGCAGGCAGACACCAGAACATTTCATTTTAGGGGCTTCTGTCTATGTCGCGATCATACAACACATCAGCAGAATTCTGTCAAATAACTGTCTGATGCAGTAGATTAAAAAAAAACTAAACAATGTTTTTTTTTTTTACCTCTCCTTAGCCTGATGGAGACGACACTTATGTCCTGGAAGTCGACCTGCTGGAAACAGACTGTCATGTGTTGGACCCCACACCTCTTGCCAACTGCACAGTCAGATCCAAAGTATTGACGGTGAGACTGCATACCATTAGTAGACAGAAGCTCTCATACTTGAGCTACATTAATATATACCAAATGTAAAGATGATGATCATTTTAGGATATAAAATTATGAGAATAGAAAATGTCCAGATTGACTGTTGTGCTATTTGGACTGATTCCTTGTCTCCAATCAGGCAGTAGAAGGAGACTGTGATGTGGTGCTGAAGAGGGTTGGCGGAGCTCTGACTGTCACAGCATTCAAGTGTAAAACAGAGGGTAAAACTTTCAGATCACACTCTTAGCCATATGAACACAGACATCCACATACATTCAGAACATGTCACACAAGTGTCACCCCACACACAAAAACCTGCATGTGCCTTTCTTTGATGACATATAGAATCAACAGAGGACCTGTGCTTGGGCTGTCCTACCCTCCTTCCTCTAAATGACACCGCTGCACTGGACTTTGTCCATGCCTCTCTGGCAACCTTCAACAACATGGCTGTGAATGTAACATACACTCTTCTGGAGGTTGGAAGGATGTCATCACAGGTGGGCCCAAGCATAATCTGGTCAGTTCAATTTTTTACATTTTAATTTGTGTCTGTTAATATATCAACACTTCTCAAAAACTTGTTTCAGGTTGTGTCTGGTGGGCCAGTCTATTTCGCAGAATATATTGTAGTTGAGGCTAATTGCACTGATGATGCCTGCGTGCCCCTGAATGACATCATGGCTGTAAGTACAAAGTAAAGTAAAGGAATGGTTGTTCTCTATATTACTATTGGAATCATTTATTATATACAGTTTTTTTTAGTCCTGTGTGTTAAAGAAGATAGGGAAATGATAAATCTGGTCACAAACAGTTCAAAATGAACAAAATTGAGGAAAGAAATTGTGTTATTTTTTTTATTCTACCAGGTACGTGGTATTTGTTCTGCCAGAGGTTTGAACACTGATCACAAAGTGGACTGCAAGATGTTTTCCACTCTGGTAAAATATTGTATTTAACTTCTCCAAATAATTTTTGATTGCCAAAAGTAAGTCACAAACTTTACTATACTACATTTATATAAATTATTTTTCCTAAGTCTCTGTTGATGCATACACTTTTTCAGATACCTGTTGTAGATGCCAACAGCACTGTAGCTGCAGCTCCTGCCTTGCCACCAGTGGTCCACGTACATGCAGGCAGCCTGTCACCCAAGCACGGTCTGAGGCACCACAAACTGACTACTCTCCATGACCCTCAGCTAAGCGGCCTTCTGTCTGCAGAATCAGCAGAGTCAAATGAAGTTGTACCTGTAGCCACAGTGGTTGATACTGCTGCAGCTGCTGCTGATCCAAGTGCACCAGCTGCTGCACCTGCTGCTGATCCATCTGCACCAGCTGCTGCACCTGCTGCAGCTGCTGATCCAACTGCACCAGCTGCACAAGCTGCTGATCCAACTGCACCAGCTGCTGCACCTGCTGCAGCTGCTGATCCTGCTCCAGCTGCTGACACTGCATCAGCCTCAGCCAGTGCTGAGGTCCCTGTTGTTGTGGTGAAGAGAGATGTACCTGCCGCACCCGCCTCTGCAGTGGTCGACACCCCTGTGACTAAAACAGACCCCATTTCTCTTGTGCCAGTGTGCCCAGGAAGGATCAGATTCTTCTAAGTGAAGGTCCCACAGACTCTCTATACTTTCTTCCTTCAGCTACACTGGTACCAGAGTAATTAGTGTCTTTAATTCATAAATGAACATGTCCTGTGATAGGTAGATGTAACACCAATACACTTTCTACAAACAACGAATAATCCATTATTTGAACTTGTCAAATCACACAAGAGCATTACGCATTGCAAAACAACTCTTGACATTTCTGTAAAACAGATAAAGATTTGCATTTGATGCTGCTAAATAAATCTCAAGTCAAAGCTTTGTGTTCTTAATTTTGGTCATCTTGCATCCTTTAAAATGTATTGAAACACTTATACTTCAGTACATTTAATGGTAGCAGTCAGTGAAGGATAGAGAATTACCCTAAGGCCTTTTACAGGTTTGATGAGGACACACCAGTAACCTCTGGTATTAAAATGCATTTAATCATTCATGCAACATCTTTAAGAGTGATTGCAAAACTAAGTGCAGTTTGCCAATTGTGTTGACTGATGCCAATGACATTCCTGTAAACCCATTGACATTTCCACTAACAAAAAAGGTTCCCCCAATTTTGTCCTGTAAAAGACAGGTCAACATTTTAAGCATTACTTTACTCAAATGTTTACAGATTCTTTTAATATCCAAAGATCTGGCAGTTTACTGGTTATGTTACATGAATTTTGAAAAAACATTTAAATAAGTAGTCACTGATCTAAAATGCAAGTTAAAGATTTTACAATATTCAAATGTTTAAGAGGAAAAGACCTTTTAAAGTGAGCAATATTTTACCAAACAGTAAACTAGTACTAGAATTACCATGTGGAACATTAAAACATTTTAGGAATAAGGACAAAAAGATTAGGGTTGTACTTCCTGAGGCCACTGTTAATGAATGGGTAAATTCTAGTGAAGGTATTTACATGAATGGTGGGTCAATGTTCAGGAAGTACAAGTTCATGGAAGGCAAAATAAGCAAGACCAAAAGTTCAATGCACCTTTTGATTCTAAGCAGCGAATATAATGCCAACAAGTACCAAGTGTAAACTGTCAACTTTGAAACTAGTCAAACAGTCCTTGACTGCCCATGCCACAAGAGATAGGACAACTTTGATGAACTTGATGACATTATGTTCTTACACCCACTTTCCAAATTTTGTTTCTGCACCCACTTAAAAATTGTCTGAAAAGTAAAACAAATTCCTAAGCTTTTTTTTTTTAAATAAAAAAAAAAAACAACAAAAACCACCACAAGCTCAGATAGTCATTTCAATTGTTTATTCACATTCAATCTCATTTCCGCTTCCAATTTCCTCCACCTCTCTGAAGGTTGGTTCAGTCCTACAAGAGACATTAGTCACTTGTTATGAAGTTTATTACACACACACACACACACACACACACACACACACACACACAGCTTGGTTGTCAGCTGCAGAGAGCCATTGTTGCAATGCATTTCCAGGAACATGAGGTGGAATCCTTTGGCTGGAGCCTAGAGGGGTCATGGGCTTCCAGAAGTTTTTGAATGACTCAATTTAGGCTTTAAATGTGCCACACTGAGAGAGGGGTCCTGGGGCAAAGGCACAAAGCGAGGGCCATCTCGAGCAGAGAAATACAATGGTAAAGCTTCTGCTTTATCACCAGGCTTTGGCATGTAGTTGATATTACCAGGTAAGGGATTGGACATTCCTTTCCGCAGCCATTTGGGGTGTTGAAGTTTTTCCTGTGGGGGCTTTAAATTCTGAGGATGTTGATGCCTTGCAAGATTTTGTGCCAAGAAGTTTGTGTCACGAACCACGTCTCTGAAAGGCAGTGGAGATTCATTGAAGCTGATGGGCTCCTTACCTGGTGGGCCATGCTGTAGCAGCACATAACTCTTTGGTTCAGGATAGGAGTGCAAAGTCTGTTCATATTTAGTGGATTTCTTTGAGTCACTCACAAATGGCTGTGGTTGGGATAAGTTGTTATAAGTAGGTGCGAGAGCATCTTGAAGCATGTAGTAAGGGACCACAAGATGATCAAGTTCACTTTGAACTTTAGGATGTTGAGCCTGAGGTTTAGAGGGCACATTGTAGTTAGCTGGTGATTGGCTTGGTGGCAAATTTTGCAGCTCATTCTGTGGTAGATATGGCCAATTAGGATATAGTGAATTAGGTACCAAATAAGGGTAAATTAGTTTTTCAGGATTTGTAGGCTTGCTGGGATTGCTTCTGGTTAGTGCAGCAGGGTTGCCATCTGGTGGCTGGAGATGAGGCTGCTTTTCATTTCCACAAGGAAGGGACTGATGTGAAATGGGTGCAGAAGTGGCAGCTTGAATTGTCGTTGCTTCAGTTGGCTTTTGAGGAAGGGGAGAAGAACCTAAGCCATTGCCAAACCCAGAGTATGCCACTGAAGGGAGGAACGGCAGTCCTGAGTAGACTGGTGGTGTATCTTTACTGCTAAGTCCAGCAGGAACAACATGACGGAGATGTTGATGAAAAGCAATTTGTGGACAGCAACCAGATGTCCAAAATTTAGGGTAGTACACAGGTGGCATATATGGAGAGCCCGGCTCAGTTGGCGCTTTATCACCATTTGTTCCAGCACCCGATATCTTGGATGGTTGAGAGTAAGAAGGTTTAGGCACTTGTCCCTTAAGAGTTTCAGTTGTTTGAGGCTTTTCAGCTGGCTGATTTTCAGGCTCCGGCTGAGGGTAGAAGGGGTAGGGGTAGAACGGCCGGTGTACTTGGCCCTGAGGGGCGCCAGGCTGTGGTGGTTCTTCGCTCTCTGGAGCTGGAGGTTTGCTAGGCGACACATTTCCAGGGGCTTCGGGTTTAGATGTCTCAGGTTGTGATGGGCTGAGAGGTTGTTGTACTTGGCCCTTTGGAGCTGGTGTAGGGGTTTGCTGTGTGGGTGGCAGAGGCATCTGATAAGGAATTTCAGACAAAAATGGGGAATAAAATGGGTATGGGTAGACTGCCTGGTATATTTGTCCCCAAGGTTCCTCCGAAACTGGAGGCTTTAGTGGAACAGGCTGTTTGGGTAATGGTTTTTCAGGGTTCTCAGGATACAGTGGATCAGGCTGTTTGGGTAATGGTTTTTCAGGGTTCTCAGGATACAGTGGATCAGGAGGTTCTACTTGGGGAGCATCAGATGCTGGTGGCTGTGGTGGTCGAGGGTAAAAGGGAAGTGGATAAGGGGGTTTGTGTTCTTGACCCTCAGGCTGGCTTGCAGATGGTGCTACAGGTTTCTGGGGAGGCCCAGATGAGGGATTTGGAAGGAAATGTTCTTCCAATTTACCTAGTGGATCTGTGGGGGAGATTTCAGGCTTAGGTGGTTGAGGATAAAATGGAAATGGGTAGAAAGGTTGCCATCTTTGGCCCTTAGTCATTTTGACAACTGGAGGAGCAGTAGTAGGTAAAAGCGTCAGTTCAGGCCTGTGTGTAGGAGGGACACCATCAGGGTTAGGTGTCTTAACATAGAATGTATAAGGGTAAAAATGTTGCGTCACTTGGTCATTAGGCTGTTGAGTGGCTGGAGGTTGTACAGCAGGTTCTTTTTTCACATGCACTTCAGGTTGGGCTGGCCAAGGGTAAAATGGTAAAGGAATGAATGGCTGGGGCTGTACAGTAGTTGTAGGTTTAGGGTCTGGATTTGCAGGGCAAGGGTAAACGAAATTAGGGTCAAAGGGGAAATAAGGTAATTGGGGTTGGTTTGGTTTCTTGTTAGGTACCTCTGGGTTCTGAGGAAAAATTGGTACATGGGGAACAGTATATTGTGCAGGATTTTTCAAAGTAGGTTCAGGGGCACTGGTAGAATTATGTGATGGGGTGGAGGGATACACTACTTTTGTGGGTTCAGGTTGAGCTGGGTACAGTGATGGACAGGAAATTTTAGTTTCTCCATCTCCAGCCAGTTCAACGGTGTACATTCCACCCTGGAACACAAAATGTCAATGGGTTACACTTTTTTTTAAAAAAAAAAAAAAAGGAACATTTTAGAATCAAATAAATGAGTACCATACCCTTCTCTCCATGCAGGGTGCATAACTAACAGCAATGACCACACCTTCAGGATGTACAACTACACTGAACCCACATCTAGGTGAAGCCTTAGTCAGTGGCTCCCAGTCACCATTCACTGTAAAGTAACACATTACTGTCAAGCACACTGTCAAGAACACTTTCAAGAAAAGTAAATGGACGTCTAGTCACATGGGCAGAAATTCTCAGGGTCCCACTCTAGTCTTCCTTTTCCTCACAAAAGGAATTGCATGCCAACAAACGCAAGCTATTCTTTAGAATAGCTCACATCAATGCATAACACTAAATGTCCATCCTCCAAAGTGTTTTGCCTTCTCAGAAAATAAACACAAGTACAATTGAGAAATTATGGGCATTTTTTTGCTTTTGCATGCATTATGGAATCAGAAGTAAAGTTTCCTAAATAAAGACTGAATACAAAATAATGCTAAATTAATAATTAAAGCTTCCAGTCCTTAATTATAGTAAGAGTTGGGAAAGCTATGATAAGTTTAGCAACCTTTGTATCACAAAGACTCAGGATAAGTTAGTTTTCCAGGACAACTTAATGTCACCCCTCAGCAAATATTTTGCCACATCACTGCCTGGGGAGTGCTGTGTGCTAAGAGTTTTCACATCCAGACATTCCGACATGGAATAGCAGGAAAAGCACAGTTGTCAGTAAGCAAGCATTAACAACTGTTTGACAATCACAATGTCTACAGGGCAGTGCACCCGACATGTTATGCCTTTAAGTCAGTGAATAAAATATTGAAAAGAAAAGGCAAAAACTTACAGTTTACTTTAATTTTAGCAACAGGGACAGTCCATTCCATTTTCACAACCATGCCCTCGGAGTGGCAGGTGACCATTGGAGGGTTAGGTGAAGACTGCCTCATCAAAGGGCATGACATCGTCACTGGTAATCCGCTCCAACGCAATGGGAGAACATAGCTGTCTTCCTAAAACCAGCAAGACAAATGTTCCAAGTGTACACTGTTCCAAGTGTACAGTGCTTTCAGGACAAAGAATCCTACCTCAAGAGCCACAAAGCAACCATCATAAGGCGCAACTAAGACCAAATCTCTCCATGTTGACCTGATGGTGTAACCACAGCTTGGTGGCAACTTCGACAGAGGAAGAGGAGACAGGTGACTTCCTTGTGATTAAAAATTCAATAGAAAGTGTAAAACATTACATGAAACCGCCCTGGATATACTTCAAGTATTGTGTATAAATGACATTTGTAAATTCATGACTCCACAGGAGACTGAAAACTTACCCCTGTCCACAAAGAACAGAGATCCAAGGACAGAAGCAGCATCTTGGACTTGAAGCTTCATGGAGTCCCCTGTACATTCAACCTTTGGTTCCATATTAAGGAGCCGTTCCACTGCAGCGTTTTCTGGCTTCAGCCTTGAAGAGTCATTCCCCCATCTGTTAAGTTGCTTGGGCTCCCCCAAACCTTTTAAAAATAAGGCTTTAAAGTTATATAAATGGTAAACCACTGTTACTGAAGGTTTAAGAATGGTGCACACAGATTCAATTACAAGCAGCCTAAAGGTTAGACAGGTGTACAATACATACATGTGACCTTCAACTTTACATACCCATGTCAGCTTGGTAATCAGTATCAACATCCAGTAAGTTCTTTGTGGCCTTTGGTCCTTTGAGTTTGGCACCTTGCAGAGAATTTTGCCCAATTAAAAGTATTCCATGGTGTAAATCACTTGCTTTAGCTTTACCTTGGCTAAGCATTGAGTTTCCTCTTAATTTATCCAATGCCTTAAGCTTTGTCAGTCTTGTGCAATGGCAAAATGAACTAGCAACCAAAAAGAGTCCTAAACATAATACCATCATTCTGCCCCCACTCTCTCTACACGCCATTGAAACAAAGAAAAAGCACCACATACAGGCAGAATGCCTCAGCAGTGTGCCACAAACTCTGAACTCTGCTCTACTGCAGGCAGTTTTAGAGACTCAGTGTGTGAGGGCTGGTCCTAATTAGACTAATCAAAACACCTGACCACACCAGGTGCTGCCATTTGTACAATTAAGGGCGTGGCCGAATCATGTCGGAGAAATGTGGCATAAACATTTGATGGTAATGTTCTTCTGGTGAGGCTTATTTGACAGTCTTGACAAGTTTCTTTGGCCTAATTAGCATATTTGTTTCCAGGCCTTTAGTCACATGATTTGAAATTAAAAAAGAACTCATATTTGTCATAGCAAACAACATTGGCATTTACAATGTTATGGTGTCTATGGCTGTCTTTTCAGGCCTAACCAACTACCAACAACTACCATACTGTGGACAATATATGGGTTTAAACCCCTTAACAAGCAGCAAACTCATTGTTAAGACCTGCGTAACTTTATTTTAAGTTCTAGTGGGCATCCCAAGTCTCCAAAAATACCAAATATGAATCTGACTTTGGATATGTTCTAGATGTTATGTGCACCATTTTAGACGTTTTCCCCATTGTGCAATCTTAAGAAACATAAATTCTTGGGTTTGAATGTTTCACTCAGTGTAAACATTATGTAGCTTCAAAGAGTTGGAACAAGCAGATACAGAATATAATATATATGATAGTGTGAGACAGAAGAATGACCTTAAAGCTACATAGGGGAAATAAAAGGGAGAAACAGGGAAACCTGTATGGAGTTCCCTCTACTGGGGTAAAAACAGTCCATTAATGAAAGCCAGTAGTTTATTCATTTGGTCAAATCAACATGTCTTCTTTCCATTGGTCTGATCAAGAAGGTTAGTATCTAAATTTTGTTATTAGGTAGTAAAAGGTTTGTTTCATCTCATTCGTCCTGAACCCAAGAGTTAAAGAGAACTTTCTACTAATTGTGCTGTATAACTTTGAAAAAGTGCTTATATTCATGACAATTTATTGATTGAATTGTCTGACACTAGTGGAGTAGGTAGAGTCCCCTCAAAGTAATTTATTTTTTGCCCATCGGTGACAGCCTGCAGTCTATTGAAAGTTTGCTCGATTTTCCTCAAGCTTTCTGTAAAGAAACAATTTGGTAGGTTAGTTATTTGCGGGATTGAGTTACAGTTAGAACCACTGCGAGACAACTTGACAACATCCCGACACTTAGATCCTCCTATTAGAGAATAGTGGAATCTATTAGTCAAGAATTAAGTCTACGAGTAGTGCTTTTCTGTTTGAGAGTACATTACAACATCCACACGGTTATCCCTTTTCCCAAAAGAAGTATGCTTTGTTGCTAATGTAGTATATCATTAATAGAATAAGTTTGAACTGAATGCCTGAATTAAAACTATAGACTTTAAAACTCTTGAATCAGTCCACATACAAATTTGTATTCAACAGACGAGACATATTGGCTTTCCCTCTGGTTGGAATAACTTTTATTTGATCTGTCTGTAAACAAGATGTCTCATCAATTCATGGCATTTGAAATAGCAGATTTTGTGGCAGAAGGAATTTCCAACTCAAAAAAAAAAAAAAAAGAAGAAAAAAAAAGACAAAATATTGCAAACTTATTTTTCTGTCGTTTAATTCTGTACATATTCCACAAAGTCTGGAGATTACCGATGCCAAAATATCCCTTCGGAAAGTGCCATTAAAAGTTTCTTCTTGCTGGGGCAGCAGTTAAAAATCCAACTCGTAGTAGCAACAGATCAGATCGATTTTATGGCACAGAATACAGTTATTCTCAGAAAATTTTCACAAGACAACTTACAAATGTTCTTATTCCAACCAACACCAGTTTCAATTTGTTTAGTGTACACAGCATCATTTTTTTTTCTTTTAAATATACTTCTAAGTACCATACTATGACAATTTGTGAATACACCTTTTATGACTAAAGCACAAGGCAAATAATTCCAAGGTGTTGGAGCCCAACAGCCTGGGTTTACAGTCAAAATGCATTCATACTGTAGTAAAATGACATTGCTGTTTCATTGGTTAATGAACATGAAGTTAGCAACAAATCAATTAGTGATGAAAAGTTTAAGTAGTATTGAAGTCTAAGGAAGCAGTTAAATGTTTTACAGACATCTGAAGTTGTCTTAATGATTTACAGTCAACAGGTGATGCCAACAATCATCCATCAGAATAAGCTGAAGTAATTCTGATAATCCTTTTATACTGACACTGGTCCAAAGGGGAGGGGGAGAAAATAACTTCATATAACATGAGTGTGTAGTGATTTACACAAAGATTTACAAATAGCAGAAACCGACTGACAAATGACTGAGCTGTCACAGAGGTGGAATGTCCACTGAGAGTCCAGGA
Source organism: Macquaria ambigua (assembly GCA_008360985.2). Taxonomy (NCBI): domain Eukaryota; kingdom Metazoa; phylum Chordata; class Actinopteri; order Centrarchiformes; family Percichthyidae; genus Macquaria; species Macquaria ambigua. The sequence goes on along the minus strand of VMKM01000860.1, from coordinate 183,756 downwards.
TGTGGTGAAGTAGCATGACAATATCTTGACACCTCAGCAATGCTGACCTTATACTACACTCAAACAACAGCCCAACACCACATCATTAACTTTAAGACCACATTCAGGTACAACAGCAAAAGCATGTGATGGAGGGTAAAAGAAGTTGTGCTTGAGGGTGGCGAATTGGTAAACACATACAGGACTTTGTCAGAGGAAATTTGTCATTTCTTTAATGGAGGCTTGAACACTTGAAGATGGAGGCAGATGAGAAGATGGTTTTGGCTGGAATATTACGCTGGGACAGAGAGGGGTTGGGGCTGGGATCTGTATGCTAAAGAGGGTATGCATGCAACTTTTAATGCCCACATGCTGATGAAAAACAAAAATAACTGGCATCTTTTAATAATGCTCACAAAGCATAACTATGCAAACTGTCACCACCATTACATGTGTACTTCCCCTTGGAATATTAGCCAGTTGCTAACTGAATGTTATACAAGGCGAGTCCAAATTTGTGTTACACTTTTATTACACTTTGCAATCATTTTTTGCTCTTTTTTGGTTACTAAACATTTCAATGAACATGCCATTGCTGTAGTGCCAAAAACATGAGAAGTACAATGTTAAAGTGGGGAAGGTAAAAAAAAAAATAAAAATAAATGTAGTGTAGGGTGAGTTAAGCAAACAAAAGGCTGTGTATAAAAGTAGACTGGGTAGGAAGTAGTGTCAACACAATGCAGTGACTGGGAGTGAGCTGCTAAGTTGATGGATGGGTGGAGAGGTTGCTTAATATCCAGACCTCCTCAGGTACTCAGCCATTGCATGTGCTTTCTTGTTAAGATTTCCACCATGGACCGCCTCCTTTCCCATGACTAAAACCAATACTGGAGCACACAAGGAAAAAAAGAGAAATGAACAAAATTGAAGAGTCTCCCCCCTACAGGATGAAGGGGGGAACAAAGGTGACACAGTATCTTACCACTCTTCACTGCTATTAAAAGTTTCCAAGACATTTGACTGCTTGCAGGAGAAATCTTAACAGCAATATTTCTTTTCTCTTCTTTTTGTCCCTCAATTTTATCTAAGTGAGCTTGAAAACATTAAAACCCTGAATCCCTCAAGTATTTTGCCATTGAGTAAGCCTTCTTATTCAATCCGCCTCCATGGACCCCTTCTTTGCCCATTACAAGAACCAAAACTGAAAAAGAAGAGATAGAAAAGGGAGACAGTTAAGAAAAGTAAAAAAAGTCAAGGAAAGGTATTCCAAGTAAGAAGTCACAAGAAGTGTGTAGTTCAGGGATATTCATACAGAGCTAACTGACTGCAGGTTTTCTTTGCTACTACAGACTACAATAGGGGATTTTACTTAATGTAGTGTCCATACATTTCCTATTCCACAATGCGACACTGCACCTTGGACTGGTGACCGCCAAATGATGAGATTTCACGGTCCAAAAAAATTGCAATTTATCACTCACTTATGCATAACACATGGTTGAATATCGCCACTGAACCCTGTACAATTATAAGCTGCAGGAAGATCAGTGCACTTGATTGGTCAGGAGAGCTTCTGCTGACCTCTGCTGTTAACAACAAACCAGATGTAATTTAACACTCATGACCCAGTGGATATTGCAAAGAAAACATTTGTTGCTAGAGGGAACAGAAGTCAAGGAGGGTCAGGCTCATTCTGCTAAACCAAGACATTACTATAAAGATGCATGCCAAGGACTACTTAATGTAAACACTTTATCTGTGCTCTTATGACTACCCTTCGTTAAGTACAACATGCAAAGCTGAAGGATGACAGGTGGAAATCTCTCAACAGAAAAAGGAGCAGTGTTGGGAAAATGAAAAAGGGAAACAGAGTTTAGTTTTGATTGCAATCAGTGTTTCCCACATAGCATTTATACACTTAATACACTCCGAAGTGAGAAGTGATTCAAAAGTCTGCCAGAGCTTTATTAGCTATGAGCAGCTGTATAGACTAAAATGGCTTGTAAATACAATGCTGTTTTGTAGCCAATTATGAAAAGTCTTAGACTTGTCAGGCTGCAGAAAATTCTCAACCTGTGAGAAACACTGGAGCAATATCCGACACTGAGGACCACAAAGGCAAACAGACTGGAGTAGGCAAACTCTGGTTTACTATGAAAATCAGACACTTAAGTAAATATGTATGTAATATTTTAACTTCACGAGTCTGCATTTATAGGCTTTGCCTGAGAGCGTCATATGATGTTGTGACTCTTATATAAAGGCTGCAACTAACAATGATCATTATCAATTCATTTGCCAAATTTTTTCCTCAATTACAACAGTCCAAAAATCCTAGTCATGTATGACTAAGAAAAGCATCAAATTGTCACATTTAAGAAGCTGGAACGAGCAAATTTTTGGCCAGAAGAGATAATCTTATGTAGCAAATGTATTAAAATGGCACTTCCATAAGTCACTAAACTCATGTGAGGTAGCTCTCATACCGATGTGATGTTTTCACAACAGAAATCAATATAGTGTATATTAACCCATGAAGGCAGCATTTTAATAGCTGTGATGAAGTGAACTGTTTTGAAACTACACTTTTACCTTTTCCAGCTCTTCCCACAGAGACATTGTATGTAGGTTCTCCTCCTTGGCTCTTTGTCCTGATGTCCATTGTCCAGTCCCCATCATCATGGAGGCTGTCTCTGAGGACTGAACACTTCTTTGAGCCCAGAGTGAGACCGCTGGTGTAAAAGGTCTCCCTGTCCTTACCGATAAGGACGTCAATTTCTTGAGACTGAAAAACACACAAAACCACAGGATTGGGGCAAAGTCAGTCAGATCCTCAGACAGATGGAACCAATATGCTTCCAGTTACGTGACTAGCATAATACCTTACTCACAGTATAAAAAGCAAAATATTAATTAATTAACTGTATGTCCACAAGAAAGGACATGAATTCCCCAAAAAGTCAAAGGAGACTGCTTCGTTAAGGTGTAGAAGTTTAAATGTCTTTATTATAGTGGCTACACTATAATAGCAACATATAGCCATGCTATGCAGCCATGAAAAAAAAGGCCTTTTAAAACTTTTATTCCTTAATGAAGCCGTGCACCTTGACTTTTGGGAATTCATTTGCTTACTCGTGGACATTGCCTGCCCATGCATCAGGAGCACCTTGTGTCACATTGCTGTCAGAAACAAGGAGTGCTTCCATATTTGTTTTATAAAAGTCAATTCATATTGTCAATTAATCGATTAGTCAATTGACAGAAAATTTACCTGCAACAATTTCATTAATCAAATCATTTCAGTCAGTCATCAAGCAATAATTCCAACCATTTGCTGGTGAGGATTTGCTGCTTCTCTTTGTCATATATGACAGTAAACTGAATGTGTTTGGGTTTTGCACTGCTGGCCAGACAAAACAAGCTATTTTAATACACAACCTTGGGCTCAGAGAAGTTATACAAAGCAGATTTCACTATTTTCTGTTCTTCTATAGAACGAGTGATTAATCGAGAAAATAATGGGCAGATTAATCGATAATGAAAAGTAATTTAGTTGCAGACCTATTCCAAACATTAGCAGAACTGTTATGCTGGCAACAGTACTGGATATATAACATATAAAGAATTCTAGCCTGATATTAAGAGAGAGGATGTTTGTGAATATTAGTTGGAAACCTGCAAATTATATA
>VMKM01000860.1:0-180068 GCA_008360985.2 Macquaria ambigua | reverse complement strand
ACACACACACACACACACACACACACACATATACATACATACATACACCACAATTTCTGGAACTGAACACATCCCTTGCCTGCAGTGAGTGGCGGAAGTAAAGTGACGTCTATGCACCGGACTAGCTCTCATGCGATCACTCTCAATGAATTAAAAAAAAAAAAAAAACACATTGTCATTCGCATCAAAAATTATACATGTATGAATATGCAGATAGATTGCTCGCGTTAATTATAAGGAAGCTTCATCGTAGGCTGACAAAGCGTCCGCCAGCTAGCCTTTTTAACCACAGGTAGCCGGTAAAGCAGCAGCTTAACGTTAGCTAATCAAAGCGGCCGTGCACACAAAAGCATGCACGTTTTTCTTAAGTCAGACACCGTCTAGTCGCTGGTTTTTAAATAAGCGTTAGGGTCATTTAGCAGTGTCTTGAAATTATGAGTAGTGCTTGTTCACGGCAACTAATTTGCTTCATGTCTTTGTGGTGCGTGCGAGCCACAATGAGTGAGGTCTTATCTGATCCACACGAGGTCTAATCCCGTAACGTTTCCTTAGCAGGGAACAGCCGAGGCAGGCCACCGATACACTAGCTAGCCCACTAAGCTAGCACGGTACCGTTAGCTTGCTAGTCATTTAGACTCTGCGAGGTAACGGTTTTAGCGCTATTCAGTCTGGTGAGCGTCTGCGTGGGCGATACATAACAACACTGTCAAACGGAACCATACTTCCGCTCCAATTACCTAATTTAGACTTCTTACCGTGATATTGTTGAAAGTACCACCGGCATGTGCTGCCCAAACATATTTGGCGTCCGTATACCCAACAATGGCGCTATCCTGACAGCTGCCATCGGCCATCAGGTTTTCCACGTAGCTTTGCCAAGACATATTCAAGAAATTGATGCTATATAAAAATCCCTACAGCTTTGGAAGTGAGGTTGCCAAACAGGAGACAGCCAAATCGGAAGAAAACCTACAGACGAATTTAGGGTCTCCAATCGAACCCACACTTCGACGTTAACCAACGTCAAGGCTGGGGCAGCAAAGAAAGCCAGGGCAGTGAGGCAGCGGCTGGGTGTAGTCCGTATCAGATCACTCCGCACAATGAGCTCCCCGGTGCTTTTATGGCAGCAGGCGGCGGAATAAAGAGGGACTTATCAGCTCAGCCAAGAGTCAACTGTCTGAGGGAATGCCGGGGTACACATAAAGGCGGGTGGGGATTTACTGATTGAATCGTTTAGTCATTCATTCTTTCATTAATTGAATGTATTTTCATGTTGTAGGAATCATGACAAAGACTGCCATATCAGACAGTTCGGTTTGTGTAGCTAAGGATAGCAATTGCCGTCAGTGCATACAGGAAACAATATGCCCTGAGGTGCATGTGGCTGATGTATTCCTCAATTATCTTCTCATTTTCTTAACATTACCACCTAAATTGTTCCTCACTGACTAATAAGGCCAATTTCTAGTATTTGAGATACACTAAATGCCTCTCAAAATTGTATCTGCACTAACCCCCTAGTTTTCAGTTTGGGGGGTCCTGGAGACCAACTCAAACAACATACTTAGCTTTGTCTTATTAGCTTCATACTCTATAACTAATTGTATGAGAATTGCCTACAAACGTGATTTGAACTGATGACATGGTTCACATGTCTGCTACAGAAAATTACACATTAGTTCTGTTTGTGGTCTAATTGACCCAAACATAAACTGTAATGTCACCATGTAGCATAACTATGTGAATTACAAACATAAGGAAGATGTATTTGTTTATGCATAGCCATGCAACATACAAGACATGAAAAATCATCTTATTTGGTGTAATAACAATGCTTTATGCTCATTTATCCTCATTCATCCCAGTTTGTGCAGGAGGGATACCACTTAATACTTTATAGATATTGGGGTTTAAGGTCAGAAGAAAACATATTCAAAGGGAAAACAAGGTTGATTTTGCACTCAGTATCATCGATATTTTTACACAAACAGCATTTACTCTGTTGGGCCCCAAACCATGAGGAGGTAAAGTCAATATCAACAAAACAGGAAGGTCAAATAAACTAAAAGTTTGTCTTATTCCATATTCCAATTTATCTCGTGCTACAGTGGAGTCCTGGAGACGTTTAGTGCCCTGCTCAAGAGCAATCTCTCAGCCCTCTTTTCAACACTAGACATCAAACCAGCCACCTTGGCCAGTTATTAATTTTCATGATCCCAGCCACATGCAAGAGTGTAGGAACCCTCCTATTACTTAAAAAGAAAAATGGTTGCATTACGTCTTCTATTCAGGTCAGAATCATTCATCATTTTACTGTAATCCTTGACCAAATAGATTCTGCCATTAGTGTAAATCTGTTATTGTGCTTAGGGTCAAAACAAAACATTGATGAGTGATTAAGACTGTAGAGTCGCTTTACCTTTTACCACATGATTTGCTTCCCACTGACACAAAGTTCAAATTGATTTGAAGCTACTATTTATTGTGTGAAATTGCTCAATAATACCAGAAGCAGTCCTACCAGCTGGGTTTGTGCAGCTAAGAGTGTGTTAAAATAATTAAATTGAGAAACAAATAATCCTTTAATGAACAAATTAAGCACCTATCACTTGAGAAAACAATTATTTTAATATCTGGTACATTGAGTGTTCAAGTGTCCCCAGTGCGCCTCTGCAATTTCAACAAAAAACTCAATGCAAATAACTGCATTATAAAAGTGTAAAGTGTATGTTTCATCGTTGCAGCTGTATGCCTTACACTGATTTAAAGATTATTAATAATTATTAATTAAGAGATTTGAAGCACAGCCAAGAATGAAGCAGAGGCTGTAAGCAATGTCATTTGCAGAATTAGATCCATGACATTCAGGTCTTGTCACAGTCTGCCTGTAAAATGTGATGCAATTATATGACATGAGTTGATGGATCAATAATTTTGTTCATGTCTCTTTCTTCATGTCTATTTTGGAGAACAATGATAGACTAGTACACTGTTTGAATTTGCATTTGCTTTTAATATGTTGGCAAATAATTGGCACAAAACAATAGCATTAAGGGACAAAAGATGGTGGAGAGTTCAAGGTTCATCCAAAATAACCAAAAAAGGAAATAGAAGCATGATACCCTTTCAAAGTGAAAGATTCACTCCTTGGCCACCAGGAGCAGTGTTCTCCATGGTATGTGAAGTCTCATGACTGGTCCACAGTGTATTTCTCTGGTGCAGAGCTAGTCTTAAAAAGAGGTATTTAACCCTTTGATGATTTTCAGAGGTATTTTTTAAATGTCTCTTTAAAATAAAAGCACAACACTGAAACTGGCATGCTGGTTGATTGATTGATACAACATTTAGAATGTTATGCACATCATATACTTACTAAAGCTCGTCACATTGTAATTTGGCCTAAGCATTTTTTATTTTTATTTCTTTTGACTTTGTTAGCCCATACAGAGTTCACTTTTTCACCTCACCAAATGCTGCAGATGTAATGCAGTGCTCATGCATGATACATAATATTCCTTTCAACCACAGCTTGGTCAATCAACCCTCTATTCAATCCCCTCAGAACATGCTGCTTTCTATGCCATGCTTTTTTTTATTCAGCTTAGCCAATTGGTAAAGAATACAAAGTAGTGTGGTGATCACAGGAGTTACTGCATGTTCTGTCATAAGCTGGCTGTTATAATACCCCAGAACCAACAAACTAAGGCCCAGTGTAAAAGGGCAACTGTGCAATCTAAATTAATTTAGGGAAAAAAAGGTTAATCGCTTTGTATCAACAATCTTGAATCTAAAAAACTAGAGAACTATAAACCAACTTTCCTTGTACAATACATTTTGAATCATCTTCAATATTACATTGCTTTGGTGTTTTTTACACATCACTGCTATACATGGCTACCTGAATGTTGCAAAAGTAACTTTGAACTAGTTTAATCTGGTGGGTGTACCTTATAACTGACCCTCCTTTACATGCTTTTAGACAAGTTGTAGGCGTATTGAACAATGTCCATGGCTTAAAATGCACATGCAGGCTCAAAGACCCCCTATAGGTAAGAAAGGCTGTGGGATTGTTGCTGATAGTATGCCCCTTCAGGAGTGATTTTCTTTTGAACCGTTCCATGACTCTATAAAAGTGCAGGCGCAGAATGCACACAATGAATTTTGTGCCCTCACAAAACAAGATCTATAGAATCAAGAACTATAACAAGAACTATAGGATCCTGTGATATTTTTTATGAGGCTATTGTTCAACCACTATGTGAAACAGTCCTGCTCTGATAACATCAACTGGCATACAGTAACACTGCAGCAAATACCTAGAGAGAGAGGGAGAGTGAGGGAGAGAGAGTTGATGCCTTCAAGTGCTCTCCAATAAAGTCTGACCTTTATGGTTAAAAGGAATAACCCAGTGATAGATAGGTCAGAGAAACAAGAGATTAGCCAAATTAAATGTATGCTATACAGTAGCTTTGCCAGCTGCTGTGTTTTAGAATCACATAGGCTGCACATACTTGATAATAATATATTACATCACTATTTCCATGACTAGCATCTGATTTGTGCTATTTTGTTCTGGAATATTAAGGATAAAGGGGATGGACTTAAGGGCCTTAAGGTGAGTTCTACTATGTTACCTGGTCTTGAAGAGGGTCCCTGAATAAAATAAGAAAATCACCATATCAGATTGTTTCTTCTGTGGTGCATATTCCTAAATGAATGCTTTTAATCAAATCACCACACAGCAGATCTGGGCTCAGGTATTCCAGCATAGAAACACTGTTGAATAGAGAATGGGAGGAACGGGGACGTAATATGGGCCCAGCAGTTAAGGCTGCAACAAGCAGTTACTTCCATCGCGAACACACCTGTTGTTTATGTTTTTGATTCATCGATTTATCGTTTAGTCTATAAGATGTCAGATAATAGTGAGATTATTGTCAGATAATGCCCAGAACCCATGGGGATGTCTTCATTTAGCTTATTTTGTCTGACCTACAGTACAAAACCAAAAGATATTTAATTGACAGTGAAATAGAACTTAAATCAGCAAATACTCATATTGGAGAAGCTGGAATGAGAGAAAATTTGGCCATTTATTTATCAAAAAATGACTTAAATGATGAATCATTCATCAGAATTGTTGGTTAATCATTTTTTGCTGACTAAATTAATCAGCGTTTTGTTTCAGCACTACCAGCAGCTCTTTTTTGGCCAAAGCCACCACAACAGGCTGTGGGCTTTCAGCTAGAGAGATACTAAATTATCAATATGAATAAAGACTATATGGAGATTGGTTGGGATGAAAACTTGTATACTAGTGGTGGTGGTGCCAAAGGACTGACGACCACTGTCTCAGAAAAAGTTTGACTTTCTCAAATTTATTGTCTGCCTGTGCGCACCGCAGTTGTAATTTTTCCGACGGTGCCCTGAAGGCAGCATGAGGGGGAATTCTCAAACGCCTCGTACGTAAACATCCTTGCTCACAGTACCTACCCACGATGCAGCGCGGTTACATACAACATAGCCATCTTGTCAAGAGTGAGGGAGGTAACTGTAGGCGCTGTTTAGATTCTCATTTGTTTTAAAGCGTGAAATTTAAGAGCGTTTTCCTCCCTCGACCGCAAAGTAAGTGTCGCCGCCGAATGACTTGAAGCTAGTGAAGTGAATGGGTACAAAGGACTGCTTTCGGGAAGATGTCTCACATACTTGTTCCGACGTAGGGGGAGTGTGCAGCAGCCAGTTGGCTTGACTTGCTAGCTAGCTCGGTGAGTGGAGGGCTGCGGGCCCTCCTCAGCCTAAAGTAGCTCCTGCAGCTGGGCAACACACTCTGCGACAACGGCCGTTCGACAACTGCAGAACCGGGACATTAGCAGGCCGGTCCGGACTGGCCGGAAGTTCTGGATCAATCATCGTACAGGCTGAAAGCCGCATTGCTTGACAAGACTAGACGAAGTGTGGCGTTGCGTTATGAGCTCATGAAACGCAACAGGAGAGAGGAAGAGGGATGGCGTAGATTCATCTCGATTACATTTAGCTAGGCTAAGTTAAATTGATGCAATTGTGCTGTTTAATATGATCTGAGCTTTTAGAAGCTGCAACCAGCTCGTCCCTTTCTGTCGGAGGGAGGATAAACATAGCCATACGGGACTTGGAATCAGGCTGTCAATATGTCCAAAATGCCGGCCAAGAAAAAGAGCTGTTTTCAGATCACAAGTGTGACTCAGGCCCAGGTGGCGGCTATAGGTGTCACCGACGACACGGAGAGTCTGGACGACCCAGATGAGTCACGGACTGAAGATGTGTCGTCGGAAATATACGACATGTCACGGGCTGAGTACGAGCCTGCGTGTGACAGAAGTTCATCTGAAGAAGCCCTGAATAATGTTGGAGAGCCAGAGGCAATCAGTGTTATGGCACCATCACACATACCTCAACCCGGTCAGTTGTCTGCGCTGTTAAGCAATCCCATTGGGGAGTTTCGAAAAGTTGGTGTGTCGGGCTCAACTCAAGGTGGTCAGCAGCCGCCGGGGATTGGCGTTACACCTGGTTTACCCCTTATCACTCAGCCTGGGGCAATGCAGCAACAGCCTGCTCTAGCAGCCAGTGCTGGGCCAGCCAGTGTGTCAGTAAACACATCCCAACCTGCTGCAGTGACCAGTTCAGCTCCTCCTCCTGCCACCTCCACGGTGAGTTGCACTTCACGCTTCAGGGTCATTAAACTCGATCATGGTACGGGAGAACCCTTTCGAAGAGGCAGGTGGACGTGTACAGAGTTTTATGAGAAAGACTCTGAGGGCTCTGCTGTTAGTAGAACTGTAGATAGCATTAGGCATGCCAGTGCAACACTGGACCCTGCTGCAGACAGAGACAGTGGGCTCGGGCATACAGGAGGATCTGTGGTTGCCCCGGCAACACATTCAGGTCAGGGCTTGGGCTCCATGGCGGATACTTCTCTCTCTTCGTCCCGCATGCATTCAGTGGAGACACTACCGCAGCAGCAGCAACAAATCCACCATCAGAACTACAGTGTCCGGCAACAGGGTGTTAGCGGGTCGGCCACGCAGAGTGCTTTCTCCATCAGCAAGCCTACAGCTGTTCCAGCTCAGTCATCAGTGGGAGGTCTCCAGCCCTCTGCTCCCCAGGGTGCGCTGCCTGTCGGACAAAACGGCCTGCCTCAATCTGGTGTCCACATACAGAAGTCCCCCATCATGCCTCCTTCAGCCCAGCCCATCGCTTACCCTCCGCAGCATCAGCAACAGCAGCAGCAGCTTCCTATGGGCCTCCACCTGGCCAGCCAGTCTTCTGGACTGCTACAGAACCAGACAGAGTACTATCAGCAGCAACAGCCCACTTCCATGCAGCCAGGGCTTTCCACTGGCCAGTCCCTCCCAGTGTCCAGCCTCTCTGCAGGGCCACAGCCTGTGGGACAAGGGCCCGCTTCGGTCTTGCCTCCAGCCTCTGGAGGGGTTTCAGTGCCAAGTCAGGTTGGAGACGTTGCAGGAGCAGGAGGGGGATCTGTACCTACCGGACAGCCAGCTCCGGGCCTCTTGCAGCAGCACACTGGAGGAATGGGAGGTGTCGGAGGTTCCATACTGGTTGGTGGATCCACTTTGCAGCAGCAGACTGTGAGCCAGTATGCAGCCGCTGGACAGCCTCAACCCCACAGCCTCCACCCTACATCCTCTGGTGTACAAAATGTGCCTGCCATCGCAGTGAGCTCCAGTGTGCCCACCGCTGTGCCCACTGCTATGCCCAGTGCCTCCAGTGCAGCCATGCCAAATTTGATAACCTCCAGTTTGCCTCCAGGTCAGCTACCCCACAGCAAGACTCCAGTGGTTTTGGGGGTGCAGGGCCTCCCAGCAACTGGATATGGACATGTGGAGGGTGGTGGTGGAGGGAAGTCAGAGGGTTTCGTCAATGCACAGTCTCCTGTTGTCTCTGGGAAGGAACCGGTGAAGCCCCTCATGCCTGAGAGCCTGCAGCTCGCCACTCCGACTGTCAACAGCCTGTTTGGAATCCACATACCTGTCGACGGGGATGTGGACAGGTAACTGTTTCTAGATCTTAATGTTAAAATTCACATCCCTGTTGAGCATCATCACCATGCATGTGCAACGTTATCCATAATACACACAATTTGAACACTCACATACAGATAGGGCCAGGCCTAACTGGGTCTATTTCAGTGTACAGTTGGAGAAGCTTGTTATAGAAGGCACATGTGGCCATTTGTTGTGATCACAAGAGGCCATAGCAAAGGGAAAGAGTGTTTTAATGTTGGTCATTTAGTTTGTCAAATGAACAAACAGGATTTTCCCCTTAGTTTCAGCGAGTTTTGGAGGGAGGGGAGTGCATAGAAGGAAGAGAGAAGTGGCACACAGGAAGGAAATTTAATGTTTGTTGTTTCTCATTAGGGCCTAAAGAAGTAGGTGGAGTGTAGCATACTTCAGCCATGGCTTCCACTGCACAGGCAACAACTTGTTAAACATACACGACTCCTGTAATATGGTGTTTCCTTGTGTACAAGGGTGTGTATTTGTCTTATGTGCGTAAAAGCCTTATGTTGTACGTCTGATGTCTCCAACCTCCCTTTCCTCCCACTTTAGCTATCACCCTCCAGGACAGTGTCTGAGGTGATGGCCTTGGCTGCAAATACCAAAGATATGTTGCTACTGTGCATAGAGTTAACTCAGCTTTCTGTTAGCCTCAGGCTACTCCTGGCCACTCTGTGAATGCGCTGCATGCCATGACCTTTTAATAAGTTAGTTCCTGCTCTGGAAAAAGACTTTCTAATGCAAACATGGGGAAGAGTGTTTGATTTTCAGTTGCCACATTTATGATATCATGGTTTCCACTCAGAGCCCCATCAGGCTTCCCTCAGGAATGTGTTTACAGATGATTTTAGAGTATTGGCTGAAATAGCTTTGTCCTGTAGATATTAGGTTGCTGATTGGTCCTTTTAGGTTGCACAGACTCGGTGTGTAAAGCCGCTTAACAGTTTAGGTTTGGTTGGTTGGAAGGCCCAGAAAAGACAAAGTTTAAAAAACAAAAAGAAAAGTAGTGCCAGTGTTTTGCAGTCTGCATACACTGTCTAGTCTACATTCTGTTGTATATGTAAGACTGTAAATGGAAACCACTGAGAGATTTCAGGCACTGTATCATTTCCGCTCATCCGTGCCATCTACTACAAGTGAAACTAAGCGCTAAAACTCAGGAATTGAGATAAAGATTACTTTTGGAAAGGAAGCAAATGCCATGACTTATAACAACTCATAAAAAGAATGATAACATAATATGAGCCGCGTGTACACAAATGTAGTCATATTTTGCCGTTTACAGACGAAATGAAACCGCTGAGTCGGGCATACCATCTTAATTATTCTTAAAGAATAATCCAACATTTCAATTCTTAAACATCTACCATGATGTCTGCTTTGGTTTATACTTATCTGTATGAATTTCTAGACTCAGTGTGACATATCGGAGGATATCATTATCTCGTGAATAAACGTCCATAAATCTGCTTAGAAATCACAGAACGTTTTTTAGTTTTCTTCAGTGTCAGGGTATTCCAGTGATAGTTCTCTGTACATCCATGGGTACATTGCAAACAGGAGCTGCTAATAGCTAATTCAGCATACGTTTAATGACAGTACAAGTCGTAGCTCACTGCGTAACTTACTGAATCCGTGGCGACATTTACAAATCAAAGTGTCAGGCTTTGCAAACTCCTGGTCTAAGGTGTCAAAAGTTGCTTTATACTAAAATCCTGTTGTTTTTAGAACACCGGCATACACTTGTTCCTTTCACCTCACGCAGTATCTTTGCCTCACGTCTCTCCCTTGAAAACCTCTGGTTGAGACTAGGGCTGCAGCTATCGATTATTTTAGTAATCGAGTATTCTACCGATTATTCCATCGATTAATCGAGTAATCGGATAAGAGATACTTTTGCCTTATTAAAGATCAATAGTAAATTCACAAAAGAGAAAAGAAAACTAATTGGTTTCCTTTTTAGAGAAATTATTTTTAATCTTTAAATTGCATATATCTGTCAAAACCAAACCCATTTAGTGCTTTAAAGTGCAAAACATTTTGCGAAATTCAAAGAAAATTAAGTATAACATATACATAAACATTGCTTTTAAGTTGGTGAAACTTGACTTTCAGAACTACAATTTTAAACTTAACTACAGTTAAGAACGTACATTAGCCAGTCTTATAAACATGACATGAATAAAGCTTAGGCTTTCACAAACTGACTGCAGCAGTTTATTTGCTGTGGTTATTTTCTTTAGCAAAACATAGCTAACTTAGGAACATAATAACTAGCCACCATGTTTACGTTCTTAACTAGCCATTACATATAGCCATAATTAACTTACATTCTTCACTAGCCTTCATCTGAACTAGCAATCATATTGCTAAGTTAAATGCTAACATTAACGTTACCTTGTGTCGGGTCCGTTCTGTGGACTGGATGCGTCTACAAACTTTTGACACTTTCTGTCGTTTTCTCTGGCCTGTCCCTTCGCCTCGCTCCTCACTATTATCTCTACCTTTCTCCATTTTCCAGTCCGCGCCATCAAATCACGTCTACTTTACGTATCCACAACGTAAGCGCTCTGTGCAGCAGTAATGATCATCCGTGGAAACACCGTGACCACTGAGCAGTATGGATTAAACGAAGCTTCGATGCAAAGAATTAGCATCGATGATTTTTAGTAATCGAGTTACTCGCGTTTCTCGAGGAATCGTTTCAGCCCTAGTTGAGACTATGGGACAGTTATTTTATTCTTTAAAAAGTGCCAAAGTTGTTCACCAGGCAGTATTTACAAAAATGAACTATTCAAGCACATGGTTCGAACAATTGAAACTTTTTTTTTTAAATTAGCATGCTCCTCGCATGATCTTTTAGTTACTTTGTAGTAGCAACAGGCTCATTTAAATATACCTTTTATGCTAGTTGTGCCATTAACAACATTATTCAGGTTTGTGACAATGCAACTAACTTTGGGCAGTGTGTCTTTGGTGTACCGCTTGTGAGAGGAAACAGCTTCCAGGCTGATAAGAGCAGGGGTCTCTTACGACAGCTAAGCCCTATCAGACATTGAGCAGTAGTCTTTCCACTGTGCCCCTATTCTGCCGATAAGAGACCTGACAGTGGGGTGTGTCGAGCAACTGTGCTTGTTGTCACGTTGTGGCCCTTTTCTTATGCAACACAGCGCAGGCTAAATTAAACACACACCCCAATAATGTGTCGTAGGCATGCATACTCCCCCTTGTAAGAGCTGCGGGCATGTTGGACAGCTCACTCAGAGCCCTAGCTGACTGCTGCTTCATAGCTTTTACCACTGGTGCAGCATCAGTGCGGTCGGTGCTCTGTACCTACTAGCCCTCCGATCGGCTGACAGACAAGGCGTGACAGTTGTTCATGTACAGATGAAGCGCTGAATGACATTCCTTTGCAGCAGCAACTGTGGTATGCTCAAGAGAGGTGGAGGAAGCTGCAGAGTGAAACTTGTTGTGCCTCACTTCAGCAGGCATTTTAGCTATGCGCGATACACCCCCACCCCTCCCTCCCCCAGTTTTTTTTTTTGCTTGATTTCTACATCTCCACTGCACTGTTTATTTTGTGTCTTACTACCACCCCACACACACACCACACAACAAAAACACTTAAATTGTCTCCCCAAATGGACTACTTAAGTAGCTAATATCTCTAATCTGTACAACACAGAAAGATATTACATCCCAGCACCCAGACGTGCTCACAGCTTTGACTGCATGTTACGGAAGGACTCGCCACACCTTGCACAACCTGGAAAACCTCCCTTGGTCATTTTGGTAATGTTTGTCCCTATCTTCCTCCACCCTGTAGTTTCCCCTGCAAGTAATTAAAGCAAAACAGCAGAGATATAGACTAGAGATGAAAGATGTTGTTCTCGTACTTAGAATTTGATTCGCTCAGCTTAATGTTTCCCAGATGGCTTCAACAACTGAAGGCGTAAGCTAACATTGGTTGATGTAATTGAACTCTGCGGATGTATGGTTTATTGTCTTCCCATGATGGGAGCTTATGTAAAATCATGCTCCTTGGGAGGCAGGAGAGGGGAGGGGAGTCCTGGCCTGCGATGTAGCAGAGCAGTTACTGCCACTCTGAATTGAGAGTCTGTGTGGGTGGATGAAGGGGCGTGTCTTTAAAAGGGGACGGGTTGATTTCAGTGTGTGCACAAATATCCATGTTGGGGGTGGGGGCCACTCGCTGAGGAAGTGAGGCATTACTTTTGGACAAATTCACCATAGACATTAACAGCTTATTTGGTTTTAGTCATGGTGGAAGAAGTGTGGGTGTATGTGTGAGAGAGTGACACAGAGACAACATGTACTGCAGGGTTTTTCCCTCCTCTCTGTGACCTCTGCTTTACTGCTGTATCCTGTTTTTAGTCAGAGTCCCTCACACCACTCTCCACCTTCTATTCATTTAATATTCCTTAGCTCTCTCCCCGCTTCCGCACCGGGGCTCTCTGGTCATATCATATGACATTTGGTGGGCACATTTTATCCCGAGTGCCCCACAGAGGTAGAAGCGCACACATGTTTTTTTTTTTTTTTTTTTTTTGAACATCTTTGGCCTCAATAGTAATTGGACTTCTAAAACTGGCTGACCACTATTCATGCTGTAATTACTGTAACTCTAATTACTCAGTTACCAGTTTATACAGTACACCTAGCTAATACTAATGTGGTCCAAGACAACAGCCCTGCAATAAATCCTATGTTGATGAAGGATGTAATGTTTGTTTTTTGTTGAAACTGCGTTATACTGAAAGGTGTTTCTAATACTTCTCTTTATGTATACTTTATGTATTTTAAAAGCCCATCTAGGGATGGAAATTGCAAATTAACTCAGGCTATAAATGCTGTGGTGTGTGGCATTGGTTTATGCTACTCTGTACAAATAGACATATAATAAAATAAAATTACCAAATGACCATAAAGTAGAAAAAACCCCCAAAACTGAACATTATAACTTTTGTAGGTTGGATTTATTGCAGGGCTGTTGTATTAGACTGCATTTGTTTTAGCTAGGCGTACCTAATAAAGTGGCAACTGAGTGTATTCAGTTAATGGTGTAATAATGAATCTTCTGCTCCTGCCACTCTTTAACCACTGGCCGTGTATGCTATGTGTTTCTGTGTACACTAGTCAAGTTGTTCATCTTCTCCTCTCAGACTTAGAGCTTTTTTCAAAAAGAAAAATATATTGCTCTGGTTTGACCTACATTACTAGTCTGTCTGTAGGCTTTGCTTCAGTCATCACCCCCGCCCCCCCCAGGTATGGAGGCCCTCCATTGTTCTGACAAGCAGAACAACGTCACCAACTAACTCCAAGGTTTTAATGGCTTGTTTGACTGGGGATGTGCTGTACCCTGCTGTAGATAAGCTTAGCTGAGAATGTGCTCGTTATCTTGCTTTTGGAAAGTACTCGAGTGACTGGAAGGATTACCAAGACTCACTTGTTTTTTTTTTTCCCAGCTGTTTTGTACTTCTGCCTTTTCACAAGCTGGGCAGAAACTGCTAATTATTTTTATGATATATTGTTTTGAATTATTTATTTATAGTTTTATTTTTCTATAAAAATAGAAAAAAATGTAATATTTGAATCAATGTTGCAACGAAGGCGTGCAGTGCTGAAAAGCAAAAAATGCAAGATGCCTGTCAATGTGCTGACTTTTTTTCTTCTTTCTGTCTCCTTTAAAAGAGTACTCAACTGAATTACCATTGCATTCTTATAACACTGTCAGAGCCACAATGGACAGTTTAAAAAAAGGGATAAAAATCGATGGAGCAGAATCGGAGATATCGTCTTTTTTATTCCACGTATTCTTCTTCCTTGTCAAAACCTGCTGCCTACATTACCCACAAAGCTACTTGACCACCAACTGTTTGGTCGGAGATTTGGGTGTGTTATGCTAGTACAGGTTATGTAGCCTCGAGCCGCTAGCCTCAAGCAGAAATGAGGAGCGTCTGCAGAGGTCTGCTAAGCTCACTTCTCTCTAACTCCACACCCCCACATTTTTAAACTTAGGCGGAATTCACATAGAATCAGACGCTGCGGTGAAAACGCAGATTTTCCCATTCATTTGAACTGGGGTACTGCGTTCAGGCTGCGGCAGTGGGGGCCGCAGGGGGTGCTGCAAAAAAACGCAGTTGAAACGGAGTCAACTTTTGGAGAAACGCAACCCGACGTCATGCTGCGGCAGCCAATCACGCCGACGATCGGACCGGCAGACGCCCAGGTGAAGAAGAACTTTGTTTACCTGTAGCATTGTAGCATTGTAGCATTAGCTGTTTGCCTTAATATTCCACTGTTTACCGAGCAACAGTGAAGATGGAAGAGAGACTGATCGATCGGCTCCTTGATTACTATACATCAGCTGTTCAACCCTGCCACGAGGGAATACAAAGACGTTAATCGCCGTGCAGTGGGTTGGCTTGTATCGGTCTTCAAGCTGGGATTGCTGATTAGTATCAGACACTCCCACACCGCCGCACAACCCTGCGGCGAATCACCGCAATGCCTGATTCTATGTGAAAACGGCCTTTTAGTCTAAAGCACCAACCGACGCTGACTCAAGTGACATCACTTGAGGATATTTATCAAACTTGGCACAGCTCCCTCCGGAGCCTCAGAAGGCTTTATACAATATTTTCCACATATGCAGTAGTACTCCTTAAGACCGGTAAACAAACTTTGATGTGTAAAATCGGTGGAGTTCCCCTTTAACACATTATGGCAAAGAAAGAATTAGCAAGTAAACTTTAGGTTTCAGTTTAGTTTCTCTCACTTGCTGTCCCGCTCACACACTTTCTCTCATTGTCTCTGTTTTGGGAAGTTGGCTGCATAACTACTGTTTGCTTTTCAGTTTAAAAAAAATTCCTGGTCTTGATATTTTGATACTTCAAACAGTAGTTGCTTGTAGCCTGAATTAATTCTTCTGTACATAATAATGCAGCTTGTGTTTGACCAGTTTCCACCCTGATAGTTCTTGGAAGTCCCTTGGAAGTTCCCTGGTAGAAGGGTAGTTGAGGTAGTTGAGGAACTATGGCCCAGGATCAAACAGTTAAGCTAGGTTCCTGCGGTCATCCCAGGGATATAGTTCTTGGGTTTCCTGGCGCTAACCTATGCTAGTGGGATGTTAGCATCCAAGCTCCCAATCTCCTCGGGTGGCCATGCTGTAATCATACAGTGGCTCTGGGTCCTCCCTGTACTCCCATCTCCCCTCGTCTACCACCCAAAACCTGCCGAAAGGAACTCCCACAGGGCAGCTGAAATCTGAATGGTTTTGACCTACTTTTGCTCGGTGGCTGATGGATGGATGATGCCAAGAACCTGAAGACTTATGAGCACCAACAGTGAGAGCTTTCAACATCCTATTTTAACTTCTCCCTTTGCACCCCCTGACTCCCAATTCCTCAGTTACCCCTCAGTCGTCTTTCTTGTGCCCCAACACACTAAAGCAATCACGTTGTTAAGAATAGAATGGGTTTGCACTGGAAATGGCTTTGCTAGCTCACTATCAACTACTTCACTGGCACCGGAAACATAGGAGAAAATATAAGCAGTACTTGGTTTTCACATGGTATCTTTGTAGCAGCCATAGCCCCAAACCTGTAGTTAACATTTTAAGGGTCAGCTTAACGCAGAAGTGAAAAAGTGAAATTCACTTTTGTGTACTTTCCTCTCGCTCTTTGCTCTTTCCCATTTTCTCTTCTTCACTTTTACTTGCACTTCCTTCCAACAAACCCCCCCACCCCCCATCCCCAATCGGTTCATCACTGAAGGCCATTGTGGGGTTTTTTTGTGCTCAATAAGTTAGCAAGGTTATTAAGAGGTTCAACACCGTGAAAGTGAACCTTTTGATGCGGCCGTTGGTTTGCAGTGCAGGCACACTGAAGGAAAAAGCATGTGTCATGCTCCAGCTAGATGTGTGACATCAACCAGCAAGAATGCACCAAAAGGTTATTTTCGTCTGCCGCCAGGTCGTTTGCTTTGGGGCAGTGTGGGGCAAAGCCTGAACATGTGCAACCATCGCTTTTGTGTCAGGTTAGCTTATGTGCAGAGAGAGAGGTTTAGAAAAAGAAGAGGGGATTTTGCTCTTGTGTGTTCATATCTGGTAGGTTACCCCATTGTCCTTCTGTCCTGTGCTCCTCACACACCAAACTCTGGGTGTTTTTGGGGCAAACGGCCCTTTCACCACTGCTCAGCACATTGACTGGTTGGTTTACAAAGAGCGGCTTTCATAAATGGATATTGACATGTTACATTTTAGAGTTACAAAGAGAGCCATTGAGAGCCGAGTGTTTGCTACTTGAAAACAGGGAACGATGACTCCTCCGGTCCAGTTCTTACCTCATTCATGAAGAGGTTGCTGGACCTCGGAGTCATCTGACCTCGATGATTTCAACCGATAGCTGCTGGCCTGTGCAGAGCTGCAAAAAAGAGAGGTTTTCTGTGGAGGTGTGTGCTTGCCGTACATGTGTGTGGTGGGGAGGTTTTTCTTGCGCCTTTGCCCGCAAAGTAAAATTAAGCAGAGGCATAGGAGGAGGTTTGTGAGAGTGTTTGGTCATGAGGTAATGAGACAAAGGGAGTTTGTGCCAGAGATTTCTAGGAAAAGAACCTTTGCTGCTATAATATTCACACACATGCTGTAAATCAACTCTTCATTCCCCTGTGTGTGTGTGTGTGTGTGTGTGTGTGTGTGTGTGTAACTCTGCCTGCGTTGGCTTGCACCACTGTGTGCATATGCTCAATCCAGTGTGTGCATTTACATTTGTGTGAATGGGGGAGAGAAGCAGTTAGTTATGAAAGGCCTGGAGTCGATTAAGTGTGTGTGTGTGTGTGTGTGTGTGTGTGTGTGTGTGTGTGTGCGCGCGCGCAAGTATGTGTGTGTGCCAGTGTTTGCTAGGGGTCAGTGTGGGGATTTCCTTTCCTCTTCCCGAATATACATCCCTTGCCATAGAACACGATGTACTTGTGGCTAATAACCAGGTATGTAGGAGGTAATGTTAAAGGTAAATTCCATAACATGAAAGTATTCGAACCAAAAACACATTTCGGCTTGAATGAACAAGTATTTTCTCAATGCAGTTCCCAACAGAGAAGGATTCCAATTTCTTAGCTGAAAACCAGAGGTTATGTTTTTTTTCTTTTTTTTTTTTTCAGACTTGTGTGTTGTGAGGAAAACAACCTAAGCATGAGTGATGGCGAACATACTGTAGGTGAATGGCCTGAGGGAGGCCCCTGAAGTTTATGAAGCTGTCCTCACCTTTGAACATACAGTACATTCCTGTGTCGAGGTCCAGACTCCCTTTCCCCAGCCCCTTTACCCTTACTCCGTTTGAATGTCCCATATGTTTTATTGAAAGCTCCAGCCAAGTCAACTGCATGAAACGAGCGAAGGAGTTTTCTGAGGGGGAATGATGTTGCGTAATGAAACATTTCTAGGAATCAAATTTGAGTCTGCTTTCACTGTTTCAACTCTTCCATATCTCTCTCTTCTCTCTTTCCCTCAATGTGGTTGACACAGGAACCCCTCCAAGGCTTTCTACCAGGCCTTCCAGTCTGGCAGCAGGTTAAGGGACTCAAAGGCCCACTGTGATAGGTACAGTACTATACTGGCCTGCAAGAGTGTAACAAACGTGTGCAGTGTTCAGTAGCAGTGCGCTTTGCTTTATCCACGTGCATGGATTGAGTTTGGAAACAAAGCCTGGCAGCGAGCGCAGGATTGGCCAATAGACTCCTCAACAATATCTCCCTCTGTCTCGCTCTGTAATTTTCTCTCAACTTCTGCATCTGGTGCTTTCTTTGACTCCCTTTCTGTAACAGTATCTATGTCACTTAAAAATGCTGGTTTGTTTACTGCCTGGGTGTTACTTTTACAAGTTTGGCCCTTGCCTCTATTGTCTTATGTACCAGCTTACTTGCTGAGATCTTGGGAGTGCAAACAACAGACCGGAATCCAGGAGAGCAAGCAGCACTGAGCGGTCAGACAGATTGTAAACCAGTTCAACCAAATTACGGCTGCAGCTAATGATTATTTTTATCAATTAATCTGAGAGAAATTTTCTCGATTAATCATTTAGTCTATAAAATGACAGAAAATATTGAAACATGTCCATCACAGTTTCCTAGAGTCCAAGGTGAAGTTTATACGTTTTTCAGACCAACAGTCCAAAACCCAAAGGTATTCAGTTTACAAAGATATAAAACAGAGATAGAGCGATAAATCGCTCAGGCCGATATTAGCTAATTGCAGATATATCGGTATGGGTGTATATGTTGGCTGATAAGTAATAAACAATTGCAGTACAGAAATGCCCAACTAGGTTTGTGGTAGTTTAGACCCAATGTCTTTGTCGCCGAGTTTGTGTCCACCAGAGAGCACTGACAAGTTGATTCTTACACTGTAAAATGTCCCGCTCAGTATATATCTTGGTCACAATTCTTAAAAAACTAAACAAAAACTGAGGGATCAGTATAAAGAGTTTATTTATGTTTTTAAAAAAAAGACTTTCAGCCGATATATTATCAGATATTAACTACCCCTAACCCTAAACCCTCAAATATCTAAATCAATATTGGCCTCAAAAATCCAGTATCGTTCGGGGTATTCTATGAAACAAAACCAGAGAATGGGTGGAGTTTTTGATTGATAAATGACTCAAGAAATCAATCGATTATCAAAATAGTTGCAGATGAATTTTCTGTCCGTCGACAAATTGATTAATTGACCAATCTAATCTAAGTCTTATTTGTTAGTGAAAACAAAGAACACACCCAAAATATCCCCCTTATTGTCCATTGCATTGTCAAACTTTAGGCCCTAAAGTTTGACAATGCAAGTAAGTACAGATGAGATGATCAAAGTTGAATAAATAGACATTTTGAACAGGCACGCTTGGTAATGATTTTATCATTCACGTGAATTTTCACTTCCCAAAAAGTAATCCGATTAAACTGTTTGTTTACAACCTATCTGACCGCTCATGTCAATTGCAGCATTAGACTCCATTGTACTCTAAACGTCCCAAGATCTCAGAAGGCCATTTGTTCAGTAAAATGTTTTCATGCTTTATAGAAAATGGCCGAAACTATGACAATAAATAAGACTATTGTTCGAAAACAAAATCTCTAACATCCTCAACTTGTTGCTTTCAAGTGAATGAAAGAGGCCGAAGAGTGTGTGCATGCATCTGTAACACAGGATTTAAATAACAGCCTGAGTGCGGCCTGGTTTCTACTGCAACACTCTCTCCACTTTCTGTCTAATGACCTTTATCCGCAGTTACATTTTGAACTCATCATTGAGCTATTCGATTGATAAATGACACTGTAGCATGTGGACTCATACTCTGCCATACGAAAGCTGTTACCCTGTCACCGTAGACTGAGTTTTTAATGATGCCATTGTCAAAAATGAAAAAGGGAAGCACATGAACCCATATCTGAGTGACAGGAAATGAAACTGTTTTTAGAGAAATATACAGCTGACACACCGTCACCAGCCACCGAGGGACCGCGCACACACACACAGACACGCACACAAAATAATATCAGTCCATTTGCTGCCTTGGTTTTATAGATGCAAACAGGTAATGTCATTATCTAAAGTGAGGTGTGTGTAGTGTTATTACCTGAAGACTCTATCTGTTTTACTTGTATTCACTTTCAATGTTTTCCATCCTCCATTTGCCCAATTGAAGGCAACAAAACAGCACTATTGCGAGCCCCATGCTTCACTTCTATTTTTTTTTTTTCTTTTGTTTTTTTTTTTTGAGTGGTGCTGTTGTGGATACACTGTTCTGCCAAGGGCTGCTTTTGTTACCATGGCAGCAAAGATAACCAGGGCTTTGTTTGAGACTCTGTTTGGTAGATCTTGGTGATGGCCTTTGGTATCGACCCTTAATCAGTCTTATTTTGTTCAGGTCTATTTGGGATCATGTCCGAGGCAACCAGATGAAGTCACAGAAGAGGTTGTGAAAGTAAAAAATATATATTAAATATAGGTGACATTTTGGCAAAAGAAGACACTGACTTTAAATCTCCTACAGGTCCTTTTTACCATAATGTAGTCATTTATAAGTCCCTTTATGGAAATTGTATAGAAAAGTATGTTTGTGAAGAAAAACATGCATTTAATATACTCATGTTTATTTACAGGGAAATGTAAAGTTATTTTACTCTACTGCAACTTTACTGTAATATGTATTTGAAGCCTCACCAGCAACTATGTCAGATCCATTGCAGATGGCTGCGTTGTCAAAATAAGAGTCCCCCATACGGGCATCCTCGTGGCTCACTTGGCACATGGTCCTGGCAGAGGACCTTTTGTAGTATGTCATCCTCTTCTGTCTCTCCTTTTTTTTTTTCTTTCCCCCTGATCACTCTTGGCTTTACGTTTTTTCTTAAAAAGAAAATCTTACAGTATATAAAACGTTGCCCATTCAACTGCATGTTTGAACTTTTAGCAAAATATACATGTGAAGTATGTGCTGATATTTAGCGGCCCAAGCACTGAACTTAATAGAACCTCACTGGAGTTGCTTGAGTTGTAACTTGATTTGTCTTCCACTCTACAAGCATCTTGGTCTCAGAGTTAAAACGATCAAAATGTACAAATAGATTCCATAGTCCATAATAAGTCCAGGGATGGCAATGTTGGTTTGTTGGCCAGTCCACAACTTTGGTCCAGAGTGAAATATCTAAACAACTGTTTGATGGATTGCTGTGAAATTTTGTACAGACATTTATTGCTCCCAGCGGAAGAATCCTCCTGACTTGGGGGATCCCCTGACTTTTGCTCTAGTGCCGCCATTAGCATGCTGATGTTAGCATTAAGCTCAAAGCACCACCGTGCCAAAGCGGCCTCACAGAGCTGCTAGCGTGGCTGTAGATGCAATATTACTCAACTCCAAATGTTTATGTTCAAATGCCACAGATCCATAGATTGAACATTAATTTGTTTTAACTACAAGAAACATTCTAATAGATGATTAGAATGACCTTATTTATTTCAGAGTGTGAAAAAAGCTTTTTGTGTACATATTTTTGCTTTAGTTTGCCCATTATCTTTTCCATCCACTATCTCATCAATTACTCCGATGCAGAGTTGCATTCGTCTTGTTTGCTGGGGTGCAAAAATGTAAATGTGTCTTCTATTGCTCGCTCTGTAATCAGAGCCGAGTCATGCCATTCTCAAACAGTTTTGACGCTTGCTCGGTTGTTGCTTTAGCACTTCCTCATTTATTCTCTGCTGGCTGACTGCCGATGCCCCACTACATGCACAGCTGTGTGATATGAAGTTGTCAGGTCTTGGATACAATGAAAGTAAAATATATGCACATCTGATCAGAGTGTGAAAAAGACAAGCTCTGTATACTTTTGGTGTTGATTTTACTGTCAGCTGGGCCTGTACGTCTGCATTACAAAGCCACATACTTATATAGAAAAATAAAGTCTAGATTAGTAAAGACCAGAATTTACGCTTTAAAATTAGAGGTATTTGTGGGTCATAAGTGTCTAGGTAAGATTATTTGTGCGTCTGTTGTCCTTGGGCATATGATCGGGCCTCGCCTCTTAAGCTCTGAGCTTGTCTCATCATGTCTCAGGCCGAGTTAAATAGACTTAGCTTTGTTTTTACTGCGCTGCTGAGGGAAACCTACTGCTCTTAAATATGCCAGCAGTTCTGCCAGAGGCGAGGAATGACAACTATTCAATGTTGAGATGAGTTATTCACCCTCTGCTCCACTTGCCCACACTCCATGTGAGTGTAAACTTTTCTGCCTCTAATGGACTTCTTATTGACATTCCTATTTTACAGCCAACACTATATGGGAAACGGCAAACTCTAACCAGGGCTTCTAAACGTCAGTCCTGTTAATGTAGAAGGTGAAGTTTACAGAGGCGTTGGTTGCATAATCAGTGGCAGAGTAAGTTCAAACCCTCATTAGCATTCTGTTTCATCTCAGCCCAGCCCTTAGCCTTCTGGGGCTTGACCTCACTTACATCAGTAGTTACTGTATATACTGTTTGCTTTGTAACGCAGGAAAAACAGAGGGGGAGGCTTTACAGTGCATTCAACGTGTTTTTGTATTGAAGTCAGGCGCTCAAACAAGTTCTTGGCTTTGACATGAGATGTAGAGGCTTAAACAAGATCATGTGTGTCAGGAGCGGTGCTTTAACAAGGCACACTCGCTCTTGAGCCCCAAAACACTACTCACTCATGTTGTGCTTTCCAAAATCTCCTTCCAGTGCCAGTATTTTCTTGGAAGTTCTACTTGGGGCACCAGATGGTGTCCTAATATGGGTTTGACTTGATTGTTATTCCTGCCTGCTTCAATGTAACTAGTGCATTTGCAGCTGAGGTAAAGAGAAGCCGCCCAAACCATCATGCCTTCAAAATCTTTGTACCCACTTCGACTCCAGGAAGCAGAACTGCAGTTGATCATCTAAGTGTTGGCTGTGGGCACTGTGAAAATCTGTAAAATCACTTTGAGAAGTATTATTGCGTTGTCCGTAGTTACAAACCCATCACTAGGCTGTCACATGACCCAGTGACAGTAGACATGGGTGTTTTGAGTTTTCCTCTCCTTTTATTCCTTGGGTTGATCTCAGTATTGTCAGTCCATCACATTGTTGCCTGCACTGAAGCCAGTTGGAGGAAAACCACAAGAGGAAAATGCTTCATACCCACTTTTTCAATGGCAGTGAGGTAATTCACAGTCATTAGGACAAGGAACTAAAATAATCACTGTCAAGCTTTGATGACAAAAGAGCTGAGATGATTAGTTGAGTAGTCGACTGGCAGAAAAGTAATCAACAATTTTGATAATTCATTAATTGTTTGTTATAGTAAACAGAATATCTTTGGGTTTTGGACATGCAAAATGTGACAAAATTGCATTCTGGGAAATCGAAATGGTTCACTGTTCACATGAGGTTTGGGCCCAAACTTCCCTCCCCAGATGTAGTTTTTTTTCCCCCACGAAATCGCAGCTTTGATCTGTTTCTCCTGTAATCCAGGGAGCCGTCTGCCCTTCGTCATCAACATCCAGAAACTCTCTTGTGTGAATCCTCGTAGAACTTGTGTCTCCAGAACAGCTGCCTTTTAGAACGTCTTAACAACTGCGCTCATTCTTAATTTTTCCCATCTCTCTCATCTCCGTCCTGGTTTACTTAGTTTGTCTTTCTAGCTATCATTAGTTATATTGTGTCAACCAGACAGTCGTCGCTGAATATCCCCGACATCTGAACCTGGATCCTTGGTAGGACAGTCCCTCTTGATGCTCAGCCAAATATTCAGCTCACACACAGTGTGTGGCGTTGTAATTCTGATAGACTGTACTTCATTCACTCACAGTGTACACTCTTGCACACAATAGACCATGACAACAATTCGAATTATTTAATAATAATAAGTAATGTGGATTCTCTTAATAGTTGTTAGCATAATTTTGCTCTAAGTTACAAAAAGTAAAATATCATTGGTGCGCTTAAATTATTCAGTTGGGAAAAATCTGTGTTTCAGCATTTTGCGGTCTTACTATGGTAGGACGTGTTTTTGTCTGTACTGTCTGAAGCCACTGGTTAAGCAACAAGGGTGTAGCCCAGAGGGTCCATTCAGGGTCTGTACTTTATAGAGTGAGAGATTCCTCTGGGCACAGGCCTATAACTCCTGTTAGAGAGAGCCTGCATGTGACGCCTCGTCTAAATTAAACACACATTTGGTACAGGGTGAAGCTGAGGGTGATAGTTTTCTTTTTTGCTTATGTAACCAGTTGTGGGGGGTCACATACTGTGGTTTATGACGGAGAGCCAGGAATAGTAATGAGTGAGTACTGACAGCTGAAATGTGCGTTCTTGTTTATAATGTATTTCTTGAAGTGATGGGTGTGTTTCTGTCTGTATAGGCTGAGTGACACTGTGTGTATCTTAGTCAACACATGTCTGCTTTGTTCATTGTGCGATGTACCTGCTTGTAGCTCATGTCAGACATCGTCATATCTGACAGAGATCAAAGGCAGGAGTGTCGGACAGGGGATGTGAGTGACAGTGTTTCATAGCAGCAGAGGTATGGGGAACATTCCTTCCCTGGCCCAGCCTGCCGATAACGATCTACTGAGTGCTTCCGCTGGCCTCACACACATAAATTGGATGGTGTTGAGGAACAGAACATTGTGTCCTCGGGGGCACTCTATAGTCAACCTGATGTGTGGCATTGGGCTTCTAAGTCTTTAAAACAAGGCAATGCTTTTCCATCACCCTTTGTTGCAGGCATAAACCTACATTTATTATTATTATTATTAAAGCCCGACCGATACAAATTTTTTTGAGGTCAATAAATCAATGGGCCGATCAATATTTGAGTTTAAAAAATCCTGATACTTGTGTATATCGGCTGATATTCATTTTTTAAACAAACATTTTGATAAGGTTTCCTTAAATGTGTTTATTAGAGTTTTGACCAAGATGTGCACTGAGTGATACATTTGACAGTTGTAATAATAAGCTTGTCAGTGCCCTTTGGTGGAGGCGCAACTATTTAATGGTGACACTGTTTCTAAATGACCTAAAACATGATATCTTTGGCATTTCTGCACTGCCATTTCTTGTCACTTAAGTTAGTATCCGCTGATAATTTATAGCCATGCTGTAGTCAGGGTTCTTGGGATGGCAATGTCTGTGAGTCATTCCGAAACTTTGGTCCAGACTGAAATATCTCGACAACTATTGGATGGAAAATTTCATATTCTCCAATACTTTGGTTTATGAAGAAATACCTGCAAAACGAATGACATTTTCATCAGCCTCGGCTCTGCTTTATATTTAGTGCTATGCGCTAAATGCTAGCAAATGTTAGAAAGGGAAAATTAAGATGGGGACCATGGGGACTGCTAAACATTAGCACCATGAAAAATATTTAAGAATACATTTAATAAAATGTTATTACTTTATACATGCTTTTTTTTTCTTTCTTTTGTTTATTTGCCCATTTGTGAATGGATTCATTAACTAGGTTAACTTTATTAATGGCACCATTAGGCCCCCATACACACCCCTGAAGTCACATACAGTAGAGTTACTACTGTTACAAGTCACTATGAAGCGGGCGGAGCAGAGATGTCTCTCCGCCTCCTGTCGGTCCCTCTGACTTCTCCACCCGTCGGTTCATATTTCATTATTCTAAATGTGGTTACAGTTGCCCCACTGAACCGACTCTGGTGCGCTCCGGTCGGTGGCCCTTTTTCCGCCGCTGCCGACGTAGCTTCAGCAGAAGTCAGCGCCATGCCGTGCACGTTTTCCTACAAACCACCGTGCTGCCCCGCGGACCCGACCCAGCATGCGACCCCCTGCGAGTCGCTGCTCTCCCATCGGACACGCCCCAGGTAACGGGCGGCGGCCGGTTCTGCGTGCCTGCAGACAACTGCAACTAAAGCGACAACTACTAGACTTGTAATGGTTTCTAAAGCAAAGTACTGTTAAGAAAACATATAATCATCTTTGTCTGGTTCATCAATGACGATAAATTACCAGAAGTGTATAGTTAATGTTCACTTTTCGTTTGTATTAGACTCAGTAGTAGTAGTATTTCCTTGATGGGATTGGTCTGGAATTTACAAGGTTTCACTGATTGATCTCTCAATATTTCTGAAGGAAACTCTTTTGTGTTCTCCATCGATGTGTTGTGCATTCAGACAGTTGTACTAAAATGTTAATCTAAAAATTAGCTTTTTAAATGCAGAAAAATTAATGTGGGGGTGTCAAATTCTCAGTCAAGTCAAAGTTGATCACAAAGTATATGCTGCTGAAAACTGCAGATCTCAGAGTACCTGTTGCTTTGTCTGCACACTCCACTGGAAATACAACTCATTTGTGATGGGTTTTAAAGGAGTCGGATCAAAGACACAGGGTGACTCTGGAGCTGCTGTGTTGCCTGCAGCCCCGCTTCTCTCATTTCTCCTGTAACCTCAGTGACCTGACCTAGATTGGAGTTATAATGTACATGGTAGGACCAAGAGTAGTGACAGGTTATTTTGTATGATCTGTCCTAGATTCCCATGGCGAGCCGATGGCGGGTGGTTTGATTAATTGAGCACCAGTGTTTAGGTTTTTATTTCGTTCATTGTGTCTTTCCAGTTAAGGTTCTTGTTGATTTCCATGTTTTCCAGTGTTTTCTGCTTGTACCATCTGTTGGGGAAAAGACAAGAAAGCCAAATAAAAACTCCTGAGAGTAGAAAAATGACTCTCCGCAGGAGGTTGTGAGTCCTGAAACAAATCCTGAAATCTACAAGATGAATTCTCACCCGACCTTACCTGTCTTTTTTTTTTCCTTTTTCACAGGGCCTCGGGAACCAATGTTGCTGCCATTGATAATAAAATTGAACAGGCAATGGTGAGTAATCCATTTTCTTTTTAATTTAAAATGTCTGAAGCAGGTTTTCCGTTACATGTAAAGACAGCGACATCAGGGACCAGAATCCATACACATATACTTTACTGTATTATGGTGCTGAATTCAAGTCATTTGGGTTGACCTTTCTTCTTTATATTCTTGGTAGTTCCTACGTCCAGCTCTCATGCCTGTCTTGACTTATTTTCATTTCTTTAAGAACCATAGGGTCTTTACATTTCTGTTTGGCTTTAAGCATACACACACTCTGAATACACAGCGAGAATGAATACATGAACAAAAGTAGCCTTTAGCCTTTAGCTTCACTCTGATGTCCTTGTCTGAACATGAGAAATCCGTGTGACTCTGCTGTCAGGTCCTACATGTTGGTGACCCAGTGACACATTTCATGTCATGCTCTCGTCTCCTGCAGGACCTGGTGAAAAGCCATCTGATGTATGCAGTGCGTGAAGAGGTGGAGGTCTTAAAGGAGCAGATCAAGGAGCTGTATGAGAGGAACTCTGTGCTGGAGAGGGAGAACGCTGTGTTGAAATCTCTGGCCAACAGCGAGCAGCTGTCTCAGCTGTCCACCCAGTCGGCCACCAGCTCCAGCACCACGCCTCCCCAGCAAGGACTCAGCCAGTCTCAGCAACAGCAGGCCCCTCCTCCGCTCCAACTTCAGCCTCAGCCGCAGTCACAGCCCCAGCTCCAGCTCCAGCACCACCCCAAACCCCAGCAGCTCCAGACTCAGCCTCAGCTCGATCCTGGCCAACAGCAACAACAACAACAACTGCAACCCAACGTCACCTCCGCTTGAAGTGCACCTGCCCTGCTTTGCATGGGGCAGGAAAAAAAAAAAAAGAAGAGCATCTTCTCTACAACTTATTACAATTGGTGTATGTGAAATTAAAAAGAAGAAAAATAAACTTTTGTCTTCTTAGCCACCAGCTTGACCACAAAGTACAGTGCTTGTGTGTGTGTGTGTGTGTGTGTGTGTGTGTGTGTGTGTGTGTTTTGTGTGTGTGTGTGTGTGTGTGTGTGTGTGTGTGTGTGTGTGTGTGTGTGTGTGTGTGTGTGTGTGTGTGTGTGTGTGTGTGTGTGTGTGTGTTAGCAAGCAAGTAAGTAAGTGTGACTGTGAAATGTAAGTGTGTATGCATCTGTACTGTGGGCCTTTCCAGTGTTAATGCAATCATCGAGAGAGAGAGATAGATACAGAGAGAGAGAGACAGACAGGCAGAGAAAGTGTGTGTAGAGACAGAGTGTCAGGGAAGGTCGGGGTGTTGTGTTTCATCTTGGCCACGTTCCCGGAGCGGTTGACTGCTGGGCCCAAAGCTCGTGGACAGGATGTCTTTCCTTGGACCAGGCCCGAGCCAGACCGGTCTGCGACCTGACCCAAAGTGTGGATGTGGAATGGGGAGGGGTTCACCTCACATAAGGGACAAACGGGGAGTGATTGTGAAAAGAGAGCGATTATTTTTTTAAATGCGATAATTGAGTGGGTAAAGGGGTATTTTTAGCCTTGCCATTTCATGTTGTAAAGTAAGAAGGTCGAGAGAGTGTTTTGGGGGGGTTTCGGAGCGCCACACCGCTGCCGTTACTTTTACATCAAGTCCAACCCTTACATCTGTCTTTTGAGTTCTACTGTTAAGTGTTTTATTTATTACAGGGCTGCTATTTTCAGAAATTAACAATTTCATGAAATCTGTTGAACAGTAGCCCAGTGACTCGTGTCCTCTTTTCCTTTACAGTGTTTCAACAGATTGGCCATACTCCTCTGGGGCAACGCTTTATATTGAATTGTTAAAAAATGTAGGCAAAAAAAACATATTTCTGACACGTTTAACACTAACTCAAATTTTACTCTGCAGTTGCCAATTCATAGCTCAAGTCCAGATCCAGTATGAATGTACATTTTTGTATAATATAAAGTATTAAGAGCCTTGATGGGTGACTCTTCACCTGTTGACATCAAATCTTAACGTGAGCCTGCAGAAGGCATTTGATGAAGATTCAGTTCTGTTGGTAGTTTTATCTAAAAGTGAATTAGTATTGCCATGCCCCACCTTCATGTTTTTTTTTTTCCTCCAATGTTTGTCATGAAGGGGCCGGGGGGGGGGAAAGCTGTGAAATCATTCAACCTACTTTGTAACCAAAGATGCAAAGCTGTGTAAATTGATTATTTTTAAATGCACACTCACGTATTTTTTTTCTTCTTTTTTTTGTTACTTCCTCCTTCACAAAATATTTTGTTGCTGTTCAGCATGTTCTGCATGATCTGTAATCTTCAAACCACTTTCTTACCTCATTTTTATTCAGCACTCTTATTGTAAGATAGTCTGTGAACAGTGTAAATGGGGGGGGGCAATGCAGAGCGGAGAGTCAGACTGAGAGAAAAATAACCTAGTGTTACAACACTAGTCACAGAAAAATGAAGTGAGCCATGTTTTGTTCATTTAAATGGTGTTTGAATTTCATATGCCAATAGTTTTGTTACATTGCAAATTTTAATGTATTTAAATAAAAGCAATATTCAGATTCCAAAATATGTCCGTTTTTTATTTTGTTACAAAGGAAAACTGCCTGACATGTGCCGACTTCTGGAGGCTCAAATTACTCTTCATAAAGCGTTGAATTTGAATGGATCCTCTTTCTACCATTCATAAAAACCCAACACCCACACCAGGATACAATGTCGCAGATGCAGAGAACGTGTAAGTAAACTTTCTGGATACATAAAGTACTTTGTATAAAACCCATTAACAGAGAGGTGGCTGGTTTATGTTTCACAGCCAGATGGCAGTGTTTGCTTACAAGAGAAGATGTTTAGTGCCGGTGTGCCACAAACTGATCTGAAGCTGTACCAAATCTTTAAAGAGAAACATTTATTTGAGGAGACATTACAAAACAATTCTCAAACATATCAAAAAAGGGTATTGAGAACATACGTGCCCATTAGCAAATACATAACAGTCCTCTCTGAAAAGAAACACTTCAAAGCGGTCTTCATAACAGTGTCAACGGTTCCAAGTCCAAAGGGTGGCAGAAAAAAAGCTTCTTTCTTGTCTTGTATAGGACGTCCACAACACAAACAGCCCGGTACAATGATAATGGATGGACAAAGAATGGGAACTTATTTTAAACAAACTCTTCCATTGACACTTGCACACTTTGGGTTCTCACAGTTTGTCCCACGGTTGCTCTCCCTCCCATTAGTAAAGTGAGTCAGTGGGTCAGCACGTCCCATCCATCAGAAAGGGGGGGTTCACTGTGTGGGTCTGAGCGGGGCAAAAGGGATTCAGAGTATTACTCGTCACTGTCTTCTTGCCGGCTAACCCACGGTCACAAATCGGCTGCCTTTACTGCTCTGTGATGTGGCGGTACGCTGATCCTTCAGGATGCGGAATCGCTCATTCAAGGTCATCGATGTTTGCTGTGGAAAGAAAAGTACACCAGAGGCACGTCAACACACTTTTACTGAGCTATATTTTTGAGACAATGTGGGGCATATGAACACTCCCTGTGCCTGTGTATTTAACCATACAGAAATCCAAGTAGCATGCTCTCACCGGTTTCCCAACGCTGTTGATGTCAAATTGCAGAGGCACTCCTTTTGGTATTTTCTTCTCCACTGTTTCCACCTTGACAAGAGCAGAGCTGGCAGCTGGGGGATGCAGTGTCCAAGCAGTGGGAGGTCTGCAAAGAAGTCACAGTGTCAGTCACTTTTTATCTGGAAGTGTCTTATATGTGATGTTTGGTGTGAGGGTCATTACAGAAATGTATATTTCCAAATTTCCTCATTTATGTAACATGAATAATACACTGCCATACCGGTTACTATGAATAAAAAATGTGCCTATGGAGATGATGATTCCTAAAACCAATGTGTAAAGATTCTGCAGGGTGTGGGATATTTACTCAGGCTGAGTCCTGGCTGTGGGGTTGTCAATTGAAACAGTCAAGATTCCATTGCTGGTTGTTGATGTGCGCCACCTGGTGGATAAACAGAAAAGTTGTATTGTATCACACAAGAACAACAGACCCTGACTTGACTATGGCAAACAATGGTCTTCTTTCCCCTCCAAATGATTGATATCCTCACTGTGATTTCCTCTTCTTCTTCACACACATACACACACAACAGAGTAATACAGGCAATGAGGCATTTTAACAACTAGAGCCAAAATAGACTCAGAATACTCACTGGCGGGTTCTGACAGGAGGTGTGTGAGGATTTGGCTTGTGTACCTGGGCCTGTACCTGAATATGGAGCAATGGACATGAAGAATAAACACAGTGGTGTGTTCACATTTGGATTTAATCTTGAGATAGATTCAAGTCTTAAAATGGCCAGAAAAACAGCTTATACCACTTATCCTCACAGAAAATCCAAGATTCATTTAGGTAAATCTACAAATACAGGACATTTAACAACTCTCAAGGTCACACGTAACCATCATGTACCTTGAGTCCTCTGCGAAAAAGAAATGTGGCCTGGCGTGCTTCCCTCTGAGTGTGCTGGACAGGGGGCAGTGGTCTGCATGAGTGCGACACAAAAACAGTGTTGAGATACAGCTGTGTATTCAGTGCAGGTCCATCAAAGAGTACTGTATGCGTAGTTTACCACATAAAATAGCAAATTTCGGTCTGTCTTCCCTCCTCTATACCTGTTTGAAATCAAACTACTTTCTAAATTACACCACTCAAAACTGAGTCTTGTCTGCCAGCCTGACTTTGGGTTCTTACACCACTCTCACAATTCTCCATGTATTCAGAGAGAACTGTACATTAGCATAACGTGTACCGTAGGACTGTGCACATGTTGTTATAAAAGGTGTTCTCACCGTCGTTGCAGCTGAAATGGTCTCCTGACCGACGTTGCATTCTGGCCTCTCTGTGGATCGGGCTGCCTGTACGGCCGCCTCTGTACCTCTGGCTTCCTGTACTGGGCTTCAGGGCGTTGAATGAAGGGCTTTGTTTTCTGTCTCACTTTCTAAAAAGGGAAGTGCAGTGGAGGACAGATACACTATAACCAAAAGGCAAAACTGCTGAAAAAAGCTGGACCGCTTCAACAAATAAGACAGCAGGAGACGACATTGTTAGTTCACGTTACTGTATAACAGGAAACAAAACCACTGTTAAAATGTGAATAAATAAACAAGTATACTATGCTGAATCTATGAACTACTGTCTGAAATTAAGTGTGATGCAGCTTGATACTAAAAACCTCAAAGAAACAAGAGACAGAAGAGAACAGTAGCTTCATCGTTTAACTCTTAAAAAAAGGACAGGTAAGCTCAGAGTAACACCACCTAATCAACCCAATCAGCTTGGGCATACATCTGTAGTCAGCATACATCAGTGTGTGAAAGATCCAACTTGAATTTTTGTATGCGCTTTGGAAATAGTTAGAATTTAAAGATAACTTGGATAAGAATGAGAGGAAGTCAATGAATCCCCAAGTGGGATGACATAACTGAATATTAAGTGTGTAAAAGCAGCTTTAGAGTTTCTAGTTTGGTAGAAAAAGAGAGAAAAACAATTCAGGATACTTTGGTGGGCTACAGTAGTTCAAAGTTCCAATCACATCCGCTGAGATTCTTACCAAGCCCTACTAGCCTTGAATAGATAACAATCCTGGGATGATGGGAAACAAAATGGAAAAGTTTCTAAAAGGTCCTCTGGAGCAGGCAACAGGAGAGGCAGCTAACGAGGTGAGCTAGCTGTTCCTGGATAGGCGACAGCTGCTGATGTCTGTTGCCAGGCGACAGGAAGTAGAGAAAAAAAAACTCTGCCTCTGGGCGCGATGAAGGTCGGGCAGATCCAGGTCATTAAAGCAGGAGTACAGTCTGTTGGTGTGCTTTCCGTGTAGAAAGGGCAAGCAAGACTGGCATTGGTTACCAGGGTAACGAGATAATGATGCACAAGTTTTTGAAAAGTACTTTTTTGAGTCTCTCTTTGTCAGCTGGTGCAGGCACAAGGTCTTGCAGAAGCTGATCAAGCTTCAGTGCAATACCAGCACCACATAGATAATATTTCATTGTAATTAATCTTTGGTACTGTTTCATTTCTTTATCCTCTTCTTTCTTTTACGTTCTGTGCTTCGGTTTGTTTAGCTTTCCTTTTCTTTTTCTTTTTTAACAAAGACATTCTGAACAAATGCTTTCTTTTATCCAATTCAATTAATGTTATGATCCCATTATAAGATCTGTGCGTAAATGCCACCTCTACAGTGAGGTTTCAGGAGAGTATCAGAGGCTACTATCAGTGCCCAGACACATGTGCCTGTCTTGTGTGTGCACTCCAGTATGTCCTCCATTACCTGGTTGATTGCTGCTCTGTTAAGTGTTCCGACTCGTTTCAGCAGGGCAGCTGGCCTCCTGGCTGCCAGTCCTGTGATAACCCCTTGAACCCGTCGTCGACCCGGTGGTGGAGGGACCCTTCTGTTTCTTAATTTAGGTGCTCCTCCTCGGGGTACGCCACCTCCTAGTAAAGGTAATATTAGCGACATTGTACATGTTGTTTCGACAGTAACACAAAAGTGAAGGTTAGCAATCAGGCAACAACCGAGAAAGCGTTAGCACACACCCACCTCTCTGGAATGGCCCAGCAGTCCTTGACGAAACTCCCTTTCCTTGGGTTAAACGGCCTTTCTTCTTGACTGGTCGGCGGTTCACGGTGGCCTGTCTCCTTTTTAACTGTTGCTCTTTTTTGTTCAACCGAATGATGTCATCTGTTAAATTCATCACACGAGCAGTGATAAACAAGGGCGTCGGAATGCTCAAATTAGATATATTTAGCTAGCTAGCTAACGTTACTTGCAACCTCCCACCAGTTAGTAGCTAACATTAGCTAGTACTCTATTTTAGTAACGTTCGTGCTAGCCATCGAGGACCTTACCTAATGACATGTCGACTTTATCGGGAACCGCGGGTCTTCTCCCCCGACCTGCTGTAAAATCATCTTTGTTCATACTTTAAAACCACGACAAACAACCCCGAGTGCAAAGAGAAACACAATAATAGTTGGCAACCGTGCCAACTGACCGTCCCTTTTGAGGAATCAGGATACGCTACTCCTCCTGCGACCGTAAACGGCACCGCGCATGCCCTGTAAAGACACTCCATCTGCATTGTGGGAAATGTAGTTCACTCCAACAAAAACCGGTGTTATAAAACCCAAACACCAGCACCGCGCGGTCGTGTAATCGGTTGCAAGAAAATTAAATACGGTACCAGCTAACGTGGTTCTTGTCACTGGACTGCTAAAAGGTCGGCTACTTTGTCTGCCGTTTCTCTCGGTTAGCTTCAAATTGCCTCTCCCAGACCTACTTCAACTTTTATTCATTGTATGTTGCACAGCATTTGGAGGAGGTAAGTTGTATCTTCAACGCCACGGACGTTTGAATGAGAAGCTTCTCTAGATAGTCGTGTTGTTGGCTTTTTTCTGTCATTTAATGTCTGACTTGTGTTTCTTAATGCATTTTCTCCATAGTTAAGTCCAGCGTGTTGCTGATTTCGTAATTGCTGGTTTCCGTAATGTTTTGCAAACGTACACAGTGTCCTCTTGAGTTTTTCACCATTTCCACTGTGGTTTGCCTGCAGCTCGTCTTTTCCCTCTGCACCAAGGCGATTCTTGAGGCGTGCAGCCCACAGTAATCAGAGACCCACCTCAGTATTCTCCTGCCTGACCAAGTCATTCACCAGTCAAACCATCATGTCAGACAAAAAACGCAAGGCAACATCTGCTGCTGCTGCTAAAGAGCCCAGAGCCAAGCAGCAGAAGGTGGCTCCCATGAAAGAGCAGAAGAAGGAGAGAGCTGGGGGCTGGCTGCAGGACCTTGTGGAGCAGCAGAGGACAGAGCAGAAGGAGGTGAAATTCAACAAAAAGCGCCTCCGATTTATATCTGACACTGAAAAGATTAAGCAGGGCTCGGAGGGTGTCCTGTACTGGATGTCCAGAGACCACAGAGTACAAGGTAAACACTTTAAACAACTACCAACAGTGCAATGAGAGACCTGTTTGGGCCTGTATTTTCTCCATGTCTCCCTTGACAACGTGTTTTCTGTGTTTTAGATAATTGGGCACTGGTTTATGCCCAGCAGCTTGCCGTGAAGGAGAACCTTCCTCTGCACGTCTGTGTCTGCCTGGTTGTCCCAGAATCAGAACTGTCCACTCTGAGACATTACAGCTTCATGCTGAAAGGTCTGGAAGAAGTGGCAAAGGTGATGACTTCATGGTTTGTCTGTATTCATTTGGCTGACAGAAAAATACATTACATACATACATTATAGTACATTAATTCCATTAGTAAATCAATCAGATCAAGTAACACCACCAAACAACTTGCAGGCTTTACAAAAATGTATTGTGTGTATATATATATATATGTATTGCTTTTAATTTATTTAATATAATTATAAAGTGAACACCTGCAGTTTTATGCTGGTTAGAATCTGGTAACTTCCAGAATCTGGATCTGGTAACTTGAGGTGGACATTTGTCATTTTTGACTTTTTATTTGTTAAATGTAACTTTTTATCATATCAAACTGTTGGCCGGACAAAACAACATACCCTCTGGGTAACTGTGACAGGCATTTTTGACTACTGTATAAGGTATTAAAAAGACAAAATGATAATTGATTAAGTGAGTCATAGATTCATCAGTAATGAAAATAATCATTATTTGCAGCCCTAGTAAAGTGAGTGTTAAAATCAATCAATAGAAAAGTCAAAGAGGTGGCTCTCTTGCATGTATCCTCACGGAGTATAGGTGTAATTACAGATAACATTAGATGTGTAATGTGTGAAGGTTGGGGAGCAATTTAGGCACACAAGTCAAATACATTGTTCACATGACATCCAATTTCTGGGCACGTTTTTTCAGTGGTTTGTGATCCAGGTACAAGTCTGTAACTTCTGCCCCCACCAAACAGGAATGCAAAACCTTGGACATCCAGTTCCACTTGCTGCATGGTTCAGCAGGGGAAGTCCTCCCTGGCTTTGTGTCGGACCGCAGCCTGGGGGCGGTGGTGACAGACTTCTCCCCCCTCAGAGAGCCTCTACAATGGTTGGAGGACGTCAAAAAAAGGCTTTCAAAGGACATTCCCCTCATCCAGGTAAGAAAAACTCTCCGTCAGAGAGGGAGAGAGCGCTAATGGGATGCTCTGCATTCTGGTTATTTGCCGTTGGATATTATTGTTTCTCCCTCATCATTCCTTGATTATTTTCTTGCTTTATTTGATGCCCTCATCACGTTTGTTCACAAAGAAATACATATGAAAAACGCTGTGATTGACATCCCTCTCATGTGTATTGCTTTTATGTGTGCTGTCAGTATTTCTTCATTATCTGTTAAGTGAGCTATATGAGTTATATATGAACACCTCATTTCCTTTTTTATAGGTTGATGCCCACAATATTGTTACCTGCTGGGTAGCATCGCCTAAACAAGAGTACGCAGCCAGGACCATCAGAGGAAAAATCACCAAGCTTTTGCCGGAGTTCCTCACTGATTTTCCTCTGGTAGAGAAACACCCCTACACGGCTACAAGAACCGCCAAAGTACGTGCTGCAGTAACGGTGAAGGGCACATTCAGATTGTTGTGAATAAAAGTTAATATGCTATTGTAAGGAGTAAAAAAAGAACTTGTGTATTTATGTTTTTATGTCACATTCAAGGACATATGGATCGGTTAAGACAACACAATCGTAATTTGTCTTCTAAAAATATTCATTGCTTTGGAAGTGTTTTTCTAAGATCAATACAAGGGAAAGTGAACTGTCAGTGAGCTCATTGATGGGGAGTTTGGAAGTCAGTGCTGCAATAAAGCACTTCCTTTCAACCTTCAGCCGCTCCTCTCCTCTGCACATTATTTATTGACGAGTGAATATAAACAGAAGACTTTTTTGACTCTTCAGAAGTTAAAAATTCCTTCCCAGAACTCGATATTAAAGCTGCAGAGGGTGTGTGCTTTCACTGCAGTGCTGTGCTTGATATGCCATTCACTGGTTTTGAGCCTCCTGATAACGTAAGCTAGGTGAACGGCTCAGAACTTTCTTCACCCCCTTTGAAGTCTGAAGTGTATATTTTAGCTCGTCACTGTCAGCTGCGACCTCTGCTGAATTTGTCTCTTTTCTCCAAACCTTCACCGCGCAGCCAGTCAACTGGGACAAAACCCTCGCCTCCCTGCAG
Organism: Macquaria ambigua; assembly: GCA_008360985.2. Lineage (NCBI taxonomy): Eukaryota > Metazoa > Chordata > Actinopteri > Centrarchiformes > Percichthyidae > Macquaria > Macquaria ambigua. The sequence continues at coordinate 143,420 of VMKM01000860.1, read as the reverse complement.
GTTGACAAAGCAGTCGGAGAGACGGAGTGGGCTAAGCCAGGCACCAAGGCAGGGATAGCCATGTTGGAGTCCTTCATTGATGTACGCCTTAAATTGTTTGACACCCTACGCAACGACCCAAACACTGCTGCCCTCAGCCAGCTCTCCCCCTGGATCCGCTTCGGTCAGTAGTAGCATGAAAAAGATAGTAGGTTTCTCACTTTTGACCCAAACAACTATTAGCCTATATCTAAGCTCTCCTATGTGTCTAAAATCCAAGAATCAGTGGTTTTCTGCTTGTTCTCTTCTGCTCTTCAACCATCTCTTCCTCCTCCCTTCAGGCCACCTGTCAGCCCAGCGTGTGGCGCTGCAGGTCCAGAGCAGCGGGAAGAAGGCAGGTCAGTCCGTCTCCTCCTTCATCGAGGAGCTGGTGGTGCGCAGGGAGCTGACTGACAACTTCTGCTTCTACAACAAGAAATACGACAGCGTGGAGGGTCAGTTGAGTTCTCATTAAACTGCATCCTGCTCACTCTGCTGTGAAAGGTGTCCCACTAGTGAGATCATTCAGATGAGTCATCTGCTCGCAAGCTAATTGTCTAAACTGATAGCTTGTAGAGTACGTTTGCTCCTGAATTTGTCTTTGTTTTTGGGCTTGTTCCTTTTTGAATAATGTGGTGTGTGTGTGTGTGCACTACTCAGGTGCGTATGAGTGGGCTCAGAAGACCTTGAAAGATCATGCCAAAGACAAGAGGCCGTATCTCTACACGCGTGAGCAGCTGGAGAAAGCAAAGACACATGACAAACTCTGGAACGCCGCTCAGGTACAATATTTAGTCTAAAACCCAACAGATCTCACCACGTCCTTCTTCTTCGAGTGTTTTTGATGTAAACACACTTGTTCGCTAGTCCGTGATCAGCTTTGTTTCTTGCTGCTCTTTATTAAATTATCTCCATTAGTACCAGATGGTCACTGAGGGGAAGATGCATGGTTTCTTGAGGATGTACTGGGCCAAAAAGATCCTGGAGTGGACTTCTTCACCAGAGGAGGCGCTCTCGATTGCTCTGTACCTAAACGATCGCTATGAGCTGGATGGCCAGGACCCTAACGGCTTTGTCGGTGAGGACATAGATTAAATTCTCATATGTGCAAGTGTGACACTGATTTTACTGAATTACTTTTCACACATATTGCTGCCCTCCCTGTTGTGTGTCCCTCCTGTAGGTTGTATGTGGTCTGTTTGTGGCATCCATGACCAGGGCTGGGCAGAGAGACCCGTTTTCGGAAAGATCCGCTACATGAACTACAAAGGCTGCCTTCGGAAGTTTGACGTAGCCCAGTTTGAGAGGAAGTACTGTCCCAAAAACCTTTGAAGCATAAAATGTTTTGAAGGATGGGAGTAACAGCTATATCTTGGACGCCTTTACCTGAGGGAACGTTTGTACAGCTTCTCTAGCAGTGAAATTTCATCTTTTCTCTGTTATTCCCTGCTTGTTTTGTCCAGAACATCCAGTATATTATTGCTTGGGCTGTTTCTTGTACTGAATCATTTCTGGTAGTTTACTGTACAGTGTGCTGTTGCATTATATTATGATCTGTGGTGCTTAGTATGCTAGCTTTTTACTGTGTTTTATGCTATTTTTATATTACTGTGTTTTTACTGTGCGGCACAGCAAGCCGGCTGGGGCCACCTTTTTGTGTGGAGTTTGTTCTCCCCGTGTACGCGTGGGTTCTCTCTGGGTTCTCCGGCGTCCTCCCACCATCCAAAGACATGCAGGTTAGGTTAATTGATGATTCTAAATTGTCCGTAGGTGTGACTGTGAAGTGTGAATGTTTGTCTTTCTCTATGTGTCAGCTCTGTGATTGACTGGCGACAAGTCCAGGGTGTACCATGCCTCTCGCCCAATGTCAGCTGGGATTGGCTCCAGCCCCCCCGCGACCCTCTGAGGATAAGCGGTATAGATAATGGATGGATGTATTTTTACTTTTGGTTTTTACTGTAAATTTTATTTTACACAAAGGATGCCTTGTTAGTGTACACATGTACACTGCCTTGTTTTTTAGAGGAACTGAAGTTTCTTTATTCATTTACTGTAATTCATCTGTAAGACCTGAAATACAGAATAATGTTGCCTTTTACAGAGTTGTTTGATTATTCTTTACTCAAAAGCAAACATCCACCCACAATCCCTTTGAAATGATTGCATATTTGCACATTTAATTTTATTCTTTTAATTAATTTAATACTACAGTAGCATGTATTATTGCTATCTACAAGCTGCTGTGATAGACCAGCGACTTCCAAAATAATCTAATCAAATCAGTACATGGATGCTGTTTTAAAACAACACACATTTCAGCATGAACCGTCAACAAATGGATGCCAAAAAATAATTTGATTACTCATGTTCTTTAATCCAAAATAGGAAGCAGAAAAGACAAATACGTATAGTATCACATGCTCATATTTGCAGGTTTAGGTTACATCACAGTTGCAAATGTGTTTTTATTGAGCACTGATGTAATTAAGCACGGAAACAAAAACCACTTCTACCAAACGTAATTAACTGCACCCTCAGTAGTGGAGAAAAAACGATCCCTTCAGGTAACAACGCACTTAACACCTTTTTCGCAAATTACAATATGGAACTCCTCTATGCTGTGGGTTCTTTTGTTGTGTTAGTTCATTTCAGGGGAAAGAGATGAATGTTTCCCAAGATTGTGCTTTCTTGTGCTAATTAGCTGAAAGCAGTTGGTATGGTGGAATAAGAACATTACAGTGTGATATTTAATACTGTAATTTACTGGTTCATGGTCCTCGGCACTTAAAATTGTTCTAAGTTTCTATCATACTGGCTATTTCCCATCACATGCTGCTGTAGATGAAGAGTAAATCAGTTCTTGATAAGATGGGTGGATGAAAAGCAGCAGGACTGTGAGTCATATTAAACACAAGAACTGAGTTTTTAAACATGAATTATTTTCCTCGAGCAGCATGTGGAATAAAAACCAATCATGTTTTAGCAGTATGTCAATTATATTCAAACTAATCGTGTCTCGTGAAAATGCAACTTTTCTTAACAAAAACTGGTTTGTTAGTGATGTGTGGTTTCGCTCAAAGCTGTTGTTGCCACATACGCATCTCATTCCATGTGCACCCCTAACCAGTCCAGCGATAAATTCATGCTTTTAATGGAGAACAGTGTGGACATACGAGCTGACATGGATGTCCATATTTAGATATTCTTCTCCTGCCACAGCTGTAAACAGACAGTATTTCATGTAAAGAATTATTTTTATCAAGTGCTGAAACAATAGGCCCGCTGGAATACCAATATTTCACTTTAACACGGAACATTGCATCAACACTGACTCAAAGAGGATGTTGCTGGTAATCTTCAAGCTCTTTTGTTAGGGGGGTCAACTGGCTCTCCTGCTGTATTAAATAGATCATAGCAGAGTGACGGGACAACTACATGAAGTCGCAGCTTTGTAAGCATACAGTTACAGCTCTTTTTACACTGAGGTTTAAGCTGCTGGCATCATTATTGCAGCTGGTATTTGGTTTCTGATAGGAACATGTGCAGCAGACCCTTTCAGGGTTTCACAGAGTTATAAGAATAAATTAAGAATACACGCCTAAAATTAGCTCAGCTCTGTAATTATACCAATCACATGGCTTGTGCAGCCTGGAGTTGCTTCTCACTTAAAAGCTGGCTATAACCTCTGTCTTATGTCACGCTCACATTATCACTTCAGTGGTTCTGTAGCTACCTCAGGTGAATGTCAAAATGGACTAATTGCCTTGCTAAAAACTGCTGTGCCCAGTTGTTTTAGGAAATCACTTAGCCTTTTTTTTAACAAGACTAATAAAGAGTCTGCAGCCACGTTAGCGGCTCTGTGAGGCTGCACTTAGGCACAGCAGTGCCTCGAGCTAAATGCATCACATCACAATGACAATAGTAACATACTGTTTAGCATCTATAATGTTTGCCGTGCTCACCATATTAGTTAACATGTTAGCATGCTAACATTTTCTAATTAGCACTAAACACAAAGCTGAGGCTGATGGGTGTCATTACTCTTTGCAGGAATTTAGTCATAAACTGAAGTATTGGACAAATTAAAAATTTGACCTGACAATGAAAATGAAAACAATAAAAGAAGAAAATTAAAGTCATAAACCATTTACAGTTCACTTATATCACAGTTTCTTGTAACATTGTATTTTATCTGTAAGACCTGAAATACAGCATAACGTTATCTTTAACAGACTTGTTTGATTATTCTTTACTCAAAAGCATACATCCACCCACAATCACTTTGAATTGATTGCATTTAAATTTAATTTAGAATTAAATATAGCCACAACTGAAATATTGTTATCTACAAGCTACTGAGATAGATCAGCGGCATTCAAAATAATCTAATCTAATCTAATCAGTTCATAGATGCTGTTTTTTTTTAAAAACACATTTCAGAATGAACTGTCAACAAATGGATGCCAAAAAATAATTTGATTACAGAAACTCATGTTCTTTAATCCAAAATAGGAGAAGACAAATATGTACAGAATCACATGCTCATATTTGCAGGGTTTGGGTTACGTCACAGTTGCAAATGTGTTTTTATTGAGCACTGATGTAATTAAGCACAGAAACAAAAAACACTCCTACCAAACCTAATTAACTGCACCCTCAGTAGTGGAGAAAAACAATCCCTCCAGGTAACAACGCACTTAACACCTTTTCATAAATTACAGTATGGAACTCCTCTATGCTGTGGGTTCTTTTGTTCATGTTGTTGTGTGAGTTAATTTCAGGGGAAAGATATGTCTCTCAAGCTTGTGCCTTTTTGTGCTAAATAGCTGAAACCAACTGGTATGGTTATAGGGAATAAGATTATTACAGCCTCATGGTGGTGCTAGAGGAAAAGTCAGGGGATCAACAAAGTCATTAGGATTCATCTTCTGGGGACCATGAATGTCTGTACAAAATTGTATGGCAAATCATCTAAAGGCTGTTGAAATATATCAGTCTCGACCAAAGCGGTGGACTGACCGACGGGCTGACATTGTCGTCCCCAGAGCCACGATGCTAGCGCGGCTAAAAACACAAAACGATAAGATGTTGGACCATGCAAACCGTGACTTTCTCCTGCTCTCCTAGGGAGTTTCTCCCTCTTGACTTTGCAGGTGTATACGTCATTCCAGCACAAGAGCATCAGACTTATAAACATGAGGAGAATGCAATCCCAGCAGAACTCCTGTGTCCTGGGATTTACCAGTCTTTTGTGAAATAGCTTGCGTATAAATTGAGTGGAGAGCTAATCTCACCCACTGAGACTGGTATAACAAGGAGAAAATGAAGACAGTGAAGCAGTGCCAGAGTTTAATCAATGTGCTGTTGATATCCCCTTTTCCCTTTTATCTACCAATATTTACAGTCTCTGAATACTTTTAGCTTACACTGACATTCGCTGTAGTGTTGTAATTACATTTTTCTGCAAGTACGTGGGCTTATTGCGCCAGTGCCCAACTGAATAACAATACTGGTCTGTACAAGCAATTTAAAGGAGGGAGGGAGAGAAAATGCCCCCAAATTGTGTTTGTTACATTATCATTCATTGACCAGGTTTCTTTATAAGAAAATCCTCTTTTTCCCTATTCATTTTCCATCCATTCATTCTCTACGCCCACTTATTAGCTGTTCAGGATCACAGGAGGAGGAGGTGAAGAGAATACTCACCACTGTGAGTGATATGAAAAGGTTGGATGGTGATCACTGGCATCTAGACGGCATCAGCATACCTGTGTCTTCAGTTATAAGGCCTTGCTGTACAGGGCTGCTGACAGAACCACAGCCCAGCCTACGTGCTCTGGTCTCTGCTTAACACATCAGGTCAAGGACGTACCAGTCTCACGTCTTCTCTGGCGTTTTTCTGAACTGCTGTTCTTGTTTTAATGACCTTGGCGCTCAAGTCAGACCATCAGTGTCAGTCTTCATCCTCCCAATACGCTTAAACTCATCTCATTATGAAACACCTCACATCATCCCCTCTGCAGTGAATCATATCTCCTCCTCCATATCCGTCTTGGCTCTGATATGCTTCTACATTACCTCCTGTCCTTGCACTTATTTCAAATGATTATTTTGGTGTCATAAGGAATATTGTAAGCATCTGCTGCTTTAATAGGGGCGGCCTATAAGTTTGCCGTTGCATTAGCTGTGTCAGTTAAGATTCTAAATTAAAAACTTAACTCTTTACTTACATTATGTCGTGAGTCAAAACATGTCAGGATTACGCATATAAATTACTTACACAAATATGCATGTAGGTTGAGTTTGAACAGATGAAAACCAGTGAGGCCACAAACTTTACAATTCATCCCTCCTACATCTCCTACTGAGCATCACATTGACTTTTTATCGTATCCAATTCTGGGATTTTATAGTTTTTAACAAGTAGAAATTTCCAGATCTCTGCTCGTTTCTGTGAGTGAAAGTCAAAATGAGACACATTGTGCTTCTCATTTGGGTTGATTTGTGCTTTAATTTCACAGCACGCCACATTCGGCTCACATAATTCTTTAAAGTTAAATGATACTGTCTGCTCCATATTGTCATATCAAAAGTGCCACGGGTGGGGGGAGGGGGGGGGGGGTAATAATTTCCGCGCTCTTGAATGAATACCATTACTTGGGTGATACTGTGATGCAAGTCTATTTGCAGAGCCGGTGGGTAAACAGTGTGTTCTGTTATGGTGATGGAAGTTGTGGGTAGATTGCTGTTCATTAGTGTTGGTGTCATTACAAAGTGATTTGTCAGTATCCATCAGTTAGCTGATCTTTGTCTTCTGTCCTCCTCCTGCTTCATGTCGTTGATTATTTCATTTTTTCCATATTATTGACCCGGTGACATCATCTTTCCCCTTAGCCTCTACCCCTCACAATCATCATCTCCATTTGTACAAATTAGTTTTTCCCCTGCACTGTGTATCGCCCAAAGTTGAGATGAGACAGCCTAGTGGAAAGGTTCTTGTGGCTCTTGGCAGACCTCATTACTCGTAAACAACATGTATTGTTTGGGCGGCACTTTAACCATGGTGTTTACACAGAAGTCCTGTTGGACTTTAATCCCCACTTTTCTTAGCGCGCTTTACTGAGAGCCCTCTGGTTGCTCTACAGGAGTATGAACATGAAAACAAGTGCAAAGACTCGTTATACACATTTGTATCCGAGTCAAACCAGTAATAAGAACAATAACTCTGCCGGCACATCTTACCAGCAGCACTGATGTTCAAAGCAGCTCGTGGAATCAGATTTACTATTTCAAGGGTACATGCTGAGAAAAACATGCATGCTTTGATTAAACAGTAGAGAATACTGCATTAGATCCTGTGCATTAATGAAAGAGTTGATACATATTCACATGTCCTATATACAGGTACTGTCTTCAATACAATTTGCAAAATGTTAAAGCTATTAATCCAATACATGAAACAACACCTTCAACCATTTCTAGTTAAGCTTTGAACAATACATAGAATTACTAATATTGTACATTGCATACGTAATTACACAATACAGTTATCAAAGAAATGTGTGTGGAAATGTGGCAGTTGGCATATTAAATCATTATGTCTCAAGTATTTTCAGAATATAATTTAAATACTTGTAAGGCACCTGACTAATCAGCTTGGTCACTGGTTATAAATACAATAGACAAACCATCCTATTTATTCCCCTGCTTCGCTCAATTGACCTTCATGTTCACCTCTGATTTATTCATCATTCCCAGATAAATTCTTGCTTTTAAACAGCAGCCATTGTGCATTCATTCTTTTGCTGTGAAACCGTGTTAATGTTGGCACTCGGAGCTGTACAGCAGTAAATAGGCAAGCCTGGAAATGTTATGCTTCACATTATACAGTGTATACAATAAACGCATTCACCTAGCACACAAGTAGAAATGATTTTCTTTTGAAGCAGTTGATGGGTTACATTTCCCATGCATAAGAATGCTGTTGTATCATTTATATGATAATTTCATTGTTCATCCGAACACTGACCTCAGAAAGAGATCCATGTTGCTCCATCTCATCATCTTTTCGCTTCATTCAGTATGTTGTCTTATTGGTTCTCTCTCTAAATGGGATTTGAGTTACTGTAGATGTTTCTGCAGTCTGGATGATTTCCAGATACAGTAGGAGAGTAGGAGTAGGAGAATGCAAGTATGCTCATTTTTTCTTAAGTGCGTCTCTTAAAGCTTGTCACGTAGCCTTTGCTCACATGGTTCTATCCATACAGGGTGATATCTGGTCATCTTCGTCTGACATCCCCCACCGCTTCCATTTGGGGCTAAGACCTTCTCATTTCAAGGCTCTGTGGGCTACTTATATGTACAGTGTGTAATGTTCTTGGACTTCCTTTGGCCCAGGCTGGATCATAAGAGCCTAAGTCCATTTCGAACTGTTGGGCATCTCGCTCAAGGTGCTGCGTTGTGTCATCTGTAAGCTGGAGCGAGTCTGCCAGTTGTTAGAATAACAGGTAACATGACTGAACATTTCTCTGAACCTGGTGGACATGAGGTTGTAGAGGATGGGGTTGATGGCGGAGCTCAGATAGAAGCAGACTCCGGAGACGATGTGGACGTGCTCAAAGACCTTGATGTGGTGCTCGGACGAGGTGTCCATGTAGCTCCACATCAAGCGGTCCACGTGGAAGGGCGCCCAGCAAAGGCCGAACACGACCACCAGCACACCTGGACAGGCCAGATAGACAGTTTAGGTGAATGATACTCAACTGGACAAATGGAAGCACACACACACATACTGTATACAGCCATATCATTCCCAGACACATTGAGAATCATGACGACAATCCAATCACCATCATGTAACAGACGACAAGACAAAGTTGAGACAGATGGCCATGTAAGTTAAAAATAGCAAAACGGAAAAATAGAGTGGAAAAATAACAGATGCAGACGGGAAGAATGGGTGTAAACACTCATGCACACAATCAATTTAAATTCAGTTTTCTGTTCCTTAGCAGTTTGGGGAAAACATGACTGAAAGGACACCTACACAGCATTTTGGTGACTTGCAGGTTGCGTTTGCTCAGCTTCTGCATGTGGGACTTGGAGAGACTTTCCGGTCCAAAGCTACACCTGGTGTCCACCACGGTCATCACCCTCTCCCTGTGCAGCTGCAAGCCAATGAGCAGGTAGAGAATGCTAATCATCAGCATGGGGAGCAGGAAGAAGACCAATGTGGAAACCAGGATGATCAGGTTGTACATCCAGGTGGGCTTGACCACAACTGAGGGTGGAGATGTAACAAAGAGGGGGTAGAGTAGATTTGTCAGTCAAATCATGATCACAGGTGTATGCATGATATTAAATCTTCATGTACCACTGCAAAACGTCTTAGCCCTTTGAAGCCATGCTAGCAGCATGGCTCTAGGGATGTCAGTATTGGTCTGTCCAGACTGAAACATGTCAACGACTATTAGATGGATTCTCGCAACATTTTGTACAGACATTCGTGGTCGCCAGAGGTAAATCCTACTGACTTTGGTGATCCCCTGACTTCTCCTCTAGCGCCATTATCAGGCTGCGATATTTGGTTTTTAATAAAACTTCTTGACAGCTACTGGACGGCTTACCATGAAATTTGGTACAGACATTCATGGTTCCCAAACAATGTTCCCTGTTCCTGACCTTTTTTGTAGCACCACCGTGAGGTTGAATTTGTGATTTTGAGTGGACTGTCTCGACAACTATTGAATGGAGTGATACAACATTTTGTACATATATTCATGCCCCCCTCATGATGAATTGTAATAACTTTAGGGATCCTCTGGGTATTTTTCTTTTTTATCTCAAACATCGCAAACATCAGGTGAAATTTTTTTTAATTTGTCCAATACTTTAGTTTATGACCAAATACCTGCCAAACTAATGACATTGCCATCAACTTCAGCTGTACTTTGTGTTTAGTGCATTGTCATTATGAGCACGTTAGCATGCTCACTGAGGCGCTAGCATGGCTGTAGACTTAGCAAAAATAAAATCTAAATTCTATACGTACAGCAGATAGCAGATCGGGGAAACTGTCGTCCAAACCATGGAGGCAGCACCAAAATCCCATGCACGCTGGTGTTTGGCACAGCACACAGCATGGACAGCACCCACAGCAAGAGGATGACCCTCTTGACGTGAGCACGTGTGGTCATGTGTTTGACTTTGAGGGGGTGCACCACCGCCACGTAGCGCTCCACGCTGAGCGCTGTGACGTTGAGGATGGAGGCAAAGCAGACAGTCTCAAACAGGAAGGTTTTGAAGTAGCAGCCTCCCTCCCCGAGCAGGAAGGGGTAGTTCTGCCACATCTCGTAGAGCTCTAACGGCATGCCCAGCAGCAGCACCAGCAGGTCAGACACAGCCAGGCTCAGCAGATAGTAGTTGGTAGGCGTCTGCATCACCCTATAGCGCAAAATGACCGCACAGGTCAGGGAATTGCCCATTACGCCTACCATGAAGATGGTGAGGTAGGTGAGACATACGGGAAGGAACACAGGGGACCTCAGAGGCCCCAGGCGTCTGGCCAGGTACTCCTTCTCGCTCAAGCACAAGTCATTCAGATCTTGTGCTGTAGCGTTAGCAAACACCCAGGAGATATTCATCCCACACACCACAGCAGCCTCGGGGCAGCCCACATCACTGTCATCTGTGGCACCAGTTGGGAAAAGAGTTGTCAGGGAGCAGTTCAGCTCTGGCATGTTGCTGATTGGCAAGAAGGTTACTCAGCTTTTAAACCTAATGGAAAGAATAAAGAGGAGACATTTTACAAATGAAGTTCAGTTCACTCATTACGAGGAGTATTGCTCAGCTGTATAATGTCCTCTGTGGCTCTGGACGGAGAATTCCTAAGTTTGAAAAAACAATAAATAAAGATGATGTCATAGTGATGTCATCGGGGTTATTTTGGCTTGAGACTTAAAATGTATGACAGAAAGCCTGAGTTACAAACTGGTGGTGTAGAACTTTAAAGATCTGGGCATTTCCCAGGCAGGGAGGGTCTACCAAAATATGCTAGCCAATTGTATCATGGGAATTGTAGGATCCAGCTGTTCTGGAGCTTGACCCATACTAGAGGCTAAAAATCAGGATATTTCGTCCTCTGCCACTCCGATTTTGAACATTCTTGTTTAAATCTATGTCTGGTGAGTCCCAACTTTATGGAAGTGCAACACTAAATTTCTGGAATACCCCTTTAAGCTATGAAGGTAAAGATACATTATACTGGTACCTTGTTTTCCACTGGACAAAATGCTTGTTTGTCTTGTGAAAGGGGAATTTCTCGAATCTGATTAAAAATGAGACTCAGAGTGAGACTCAGTAATAGTGCAATATGATTTTTAATTTCCTGCTGTTACCTTTTTTTTTTCTTCAAACACTAAATCATCTGGTTTGCTGGACTATGAAAGGAGGAAAAACAATAACTTCTCACTACTGTGTCTATTAATTGCAACAATATAAGGGTCAGAAAATGTATTGTAAAACTGTTTCCAGCATATTTGTAGCTACCAAAAAATCCCCCAAAGGGCATGAAATACCTAAGTGATATCCTAATTTTAAATTTCTGACCAGTTCACATACAGCAGACTGTAGTGGCAGCAACATACAGACATAAAGCAGCATAATCAGTTAAAGGAATAAATGGTATATGCAGTATCACCATGGCAACAATAATTAAGATGTTTGACACAACTTGTCATGTTCTCGTAGCCTTACCCATGTAATTATGCTGGAAAAAAAATCTTTCTATAGTTTTGTTAAATATGTTTGGTATACTCTTGTCCTCCCACAAAAAATGTAGTTTAAGACTAACAATGCTGTCTTGTTATGAATTTATGCTCAGCAGAATACTGACTCCAGAGAGGCTTTTGTTTAGATTCCCAGACTGGATTTGTTTATCCATTCAACATGCAACCGAGTTATTAAGATAACTTCGTGTCAGGAACAAAAGAAAAACCCACCTGCAGTTTGTGGGCTCCTTGAGGGCTTTATCCTCTTCTTATTCACAAGACCAACCAGATTTGAAGAAATGTGAGAAGTTGTGTGATCATCATATTTCTCTGCATCCTGGACTTAGTTTTTCTGGCACTTTATCTTGACTGCTTTTGTGCTTCAGTGCGTCACAGCTGCCTTGACTTCCCGTATTTGAGCGCTGCAGTTCACCCCACCTCTCTTTCTCTCTCTCTTCATCACCACAGCATCTTGTTTGCAGCCTCGACCACTAGCCGCCTTCTTTATCTCTCTCCTCCATTTCAAATTATTTTCATCTTTTTTTCTCTCTCGCTCTCTTTCACACACACACGCACTTCCATTATCTTTATATGTGAACCTACAGAGACTCTATACCTTGTCATCCTCCATTCTATTACTTTTCCCATTGAAAGACCATGTACTGCAGCAATGTGAAAATTAAGGTTGAGATTGCTTTGACCCTGGACCCCGTGGTTTGTGTGGAGTGGGGGGCGTATAGAAAGAAAAAAACATTACTATTCCCATTTATTCCAAGTCAAAGTCAAAACAAACAAACAATAATCAATAATAAAATAAGAATTTAAAATCGGACACAAGGAGGCTCTCTGGCATGAATGTTCAGAAATTGTAGAAAATTAAATCCTATTTTTCAGAGAATAGGCAGAAAATGGCGACAATAACTGGATGCAACAAACAGAACAAAACAACAACAACAAAAAAACAGTAATTGTGACATTTATCCGTTGAAGTATAAAATTTGCATCAAATACAAAATAGAAAAACACAGTGTACATAAATACATTTATTGTTTTCAACACAGTGTAGCATAAACCACAGCTTAAAAGCTTTTGGTTTGTCATGCGTCACACATTTTTTTTTCCTGTTTATACCTTTTTGTAATTGATGCAGTGTGACGTAACTTTAACACATTTATGGTTCTCAGAGGAAGATGCCTTCGCACTTTGGTGATCCCCGACACCACTATGATTTGTGGATTGCCATAAAATTTGGTTCAGACATTCACGTCCCCCTCAGGATGGATTGTAATGACTTTGGTGATCCCTTAACTTTTTGCTCCATCATCAGGTCGACATTTTAACTTGTCCAGTACTTTATGGGCTATGGCCAAATACCTGCAAAACTAGTGACATTCCCATCAGGGTCGGCTATACTTTAGTGCTAATTAGCAAATGTTAGCATGCTAACATGCTAAACTAAGATGGTGCACATGGTATACATACCTGCTTAACATCAGCAAGTTAGCATTGTCATTGTGTTGCCATGCTACTGTTAGCATTTAGCTTGCTGTCCCTAAGTACAGCCTCACTGTCGCTAGCGTGGCTGTAGACTCTTCAGTCTTGTTACTAATCCCTAACTGTAAAAAGCTGTTTAACGGCCCTGCCTGGACATACTTTTATTGGTATGCTATATTTCAGTCAATCACAATGACAACCCTCAAGCAACTGGCCAATGAGAAGTTGTGTTACCAGTGATTCAGACAGAAAACGGTTTGTAGTACTCACAGACAGGATTGTACAACTCAAATTGTACATCACACTGCGTTGCAGCAGAAGTTGAGCCAAGTTCAGCTTTTTTGCCCGGTGACCCTGCGTTATTTTTGCCCAAGCCCCCTGCAATTCTGGGCTGGGTTTTTTCACACAGGGCTAGTGATCAGGAATCAAACAAGCAACCTGCATCCCCTTGGCAACCTCTTTTCTCCTTCTGCTAAATAAAATAAGTAAAACTACAGGTATTATTTACCATGGTAACATTTTGTGTGCATGTTTTACTGTGTTTTGTTGTTATTTTAAAACATAATTAGATCCAGCCTAATCTAAGTTGCACTGCATGTTCAGCACACTCTCATTACACCTTATTTCATGACATCTACAGTGACTCACCAGAGAATGAAAATCAGGGTAAAGATATCTCAATGTTTGAACAGATGCTTTGATTTCAAGTGAAATTTGTGATTTCATGCCTTTCAGTACCTTGTCTTCCTGCATTAAACGTATGCCGTGTGAGTCATCAGGTGTGTTACCATGATTGAACATTAGGAAGTAAAATATTTCAATCCTTAAGGCTCAGATGAATATTTTTTTTCTGACTGCAAACAAAAAAGCCTAATTAATAAGAAAGAATATTCATGCATGTGTACAGGGGAGAGCTGATTTGATATGCTGATGATTGCTCGGCTAATAGACCAGCCCAATGAGAAGCAGCCTACGCAGTACATTTACAGACAAGCAAGGATGGGAACAGGGAATTCTGTGTGCAATAAATGGTCAACAGAGCTTCTGTCAGAAGGCAGACAATTCACCGGCTGCACACGCTTTTGTCTTGTACCCCCACCTCCCCATTTCTCTGCCTCCCACTGCAGCGGTGTCTAATTCAATCACAGCTTTTAATCCCAATGCAGGGGCTCCAATACTTCCCCGGCAGGAAACTGACATGTTCTCATTGGTGCCTCCATTTAGTCAAGCATTAATTGGGCTTCTGTGTCAGACTGACTGAGACAAAAAGCTTTCGTTGTGACGAGACCCCCCTCAACATCATGCCAGGTCAACAATGTCTTTTTTTAATTTGGGCTCACGGTGACAGTGTATTTGCCCATTGAAGTGTGTGATTATTTGATATGATAATGGTCTTTTTTTCCCCAAAACTGTGACAACAGAACCAAAAGTCACCCTTAAAGTCAGTTAGCCCACATCACAAAGTCATATTTTGGTGGTATCTAACTATGCGGATAGTTTGGTTTTATTTGTCTTTCAGCCTGCTGTCCAGCAATTGTGTGGCCTGTTACTCCTGATATTTCACAGACCTCACTGTCAACAGTTTTCATTGGAATTACTTTCTACTGGTGAGGGAGTAATTCTTCAACGCTGTCAACTCCGAAAACAAAATTCCATTAGCCTCCATTGTATTGGGGCTGTGGCCAAATTCTGAGAGTCGGATAAGTAAAATCCTGGCCAAATATAATCAAAACTATCTGCTATCAGTGGATCCCCATCCGGGGGTTCAGGACCCTCCAAACGGGGTTGCAACATAAATCTGCGGGGCTGTGAGATTATTAACAATTATACAACAATTATTAACAGCGTACATATTAGCACAATGATTAAGTATTAGAAGTCAAAGTACTTTACGTACTGTATGTGTGTAAGAACCTTATTTTAAATGTAGACGTTATATTATGTAAAATGTGATTTCAAAAATTAAATAACATAAGAAGAAGAAAAAACTTTTCTGCAACACAAAATTATGTCTTTTTCTGAGAACAGAACTACTCGTAGACGGATGCAAACTGTGACAAGGGGTCATGAGTAGGAATGGCTTGGCTATAAGGTCACGAGCCCAAAACACTGAGAACCAGCTGTGAATTAGACGCATGTGAGAAAATGTGCTTTTTGCGATTTTGGTGAAGCAGCCCTTTGAATCAAATCGAGATTTATCTGAATAACCCAAAAAACATACACACGAGATCAGTTCCAACACTGCTATCAATACTTCCATGCATGCACTATGCTCTTCAGACCAAACACCATGCAGTAATCCATATACATGACATACTTGCAGAGGTAAAATAACACACCATTAAATGTCAAAAATGTCTTTAACCAAATGTACAGAACAGGAGGTTCGGTGAAAAAGTAAATGTGGCAATAACAATGCACAGTTACTTCAGTGGTAACCTTTTAATGGCCAGTATGAACAGGAGGAATGATTACAGCAAGCTAAAAACCTGTCCTTTAAGGGTATATATGAGGGCGTCATATCTCCTCTAAAACTGGGAAAGATCAGGTATGCAGTGATCGGCAGCTCTGATACATTGTTTGGAAAATAGCGACCCTCCAACATAAGTCCTCCTGGCCCCTTTGCCAGGCCTGTAATCATTACCCTATTGTTTATTGGAGAGTTTGTGTGTTGCATGAGGAGTACGACTGTTAACACTGTTCTTGTGGGGGTTGGTTTAAGGGAGGGAGAGGGCTGGAGATATAACGGGGGGAAAAAAGGAGAGAAGGGGGGTTGGATTTTATGGAGTATTGTGCTTCTGCTTCTCCTTTCTGTAACAGCAGGGTATGGTAACATGGTGTGTGTGTGTGTTAACTTTGTATTCCTTAATAAAAAATTCATTAAAAAGTACATTTGTGAAGACAAACTACATTATCTATTCTGCCTCAGCCTACGGGCACAGGTTTTTATTTACATCACATGCAGTGTTGGCCTTTTCCAGGAAACACCTGTGCAGCCTGGTGAAGGTTTTGTCATATACCGTCCACTGCCTTGCTAACAAACCCTTCTCTATGTGGTCGAGGAATAACAAACAAAGTGAAAAGGAAACAGAAACCTGTGGTGTACAACAGCAGAGTGATGTTAAAATAAAGTGTCTCAAATAACGATGTAGCATGACTGCTCTGGATGCCCGGGCCTCTGCTCTTGTTGAAATATATTACCCCGAGCAGCATTAAGTCAAACCATCATATGTGAGGTGGCAGGGGGCGCGGAGGCAGGGGGGGAGCCCACTGCGGCTGACGGCGGCTCACAGTGTGACATTTCTTCCATGCCAGCACCATTTTGTTTGCAGCATCATGCAAGAATGAATATCAGGAGGATTTATGTCAGGAGGGTTTATTTTAATTGTTTGCAGCTCTTCTTTGGCTCCACCTGCGGCCGCAGAGGCTGCATGAAGGAATCAAGTCTCCAAAGAAAAACACTCGGTATATGTTTGTATCTGTTCTCTGTTGTATTTGAATGGATGCTCCCTCATAACTGTTTTGCAGATTTAATTAACTAAATGTGGAGTCTTAAAACTGTGAACTCCAAAGTGCAACCAACAGCGCCTGCAGGATGTGCACTGTACTTCTCGTGCGTATTCATGGGATGCAATTACAGTCCCTTAAAGCACTGCGCTTTTGAGCAGACAACACCCAGCTAATCCATTAATTTGTAGTATTTTCATGGTTTATGGGTGCCACTGAGTTTCATTAATATAGGAGTAAATGATTGTCTGCCCAATGAGATAATTGCATCCTTGTCAAATGAAACCCTTTTCTGAAAAGAAAAGATCAACGCTTGCATTAAAACTGCTACCTTGGAAACACATACCAACTCACAGGGTTCATTCTCTTCAAAAGGAAAAAGAAGGAGGATTTTTTTTATTATTATTATTTAGTTACTGACAGCTTCTAATGAAGGCTCTTTATTTATACACTGGGTGCTTAGACGCTGGCATTTGTACAGCAGTTAATGCAGTTACTTCTAAATAAATCTGACATTTAAGAGCATGCTCTCGATGTTTCTAATTGCAAGTTCAACATGCATTTGCAAGTGTGTGTGTGTGTGTGTGTGTGTGTGTGTGTGTGTCTACTTTTTAATGAGTCAATCTATTAAAAAGGCCAGTGGAGATCCGTCCCCCCTGTGAGTCTGTCCAGTCCGAGCAGCACGCCTCCATCACAGTGTCCATTATGGACGGAGACACAGTTAGAGAGGCTGCTGGAGTGTGTCCTGCGTCACACTGTTACTAGTGGCTCCTCCGAGGTGCAGCTGCTGGATGGACGGTGGAGAATACACAGATAGTAAAACAGCTTTCTGACTTTTACTGGTTTTACAGACTTTGGACTGTTTCACGTTGATTTTTAAACAGAACTTAAATAGCAGTGTAAATGCAGTACAACAACAAAATACTGGTAAGCTCAGAATACTACTCAGCTGGTTAGTTAGTTAGTGGTTAGAGTGTAGCTACTTGAGGCTTGTGATTGCAAGTGTGGGCAGAGATCCATCCAGAGCCATATTGTGGCCCAGCACCAAATTACAACAGCAGTCTACGTGAGCACTGAAACAATTTGTCGATTAAGTCGATCGACAGAAAATGATCCCGCAACAATTTTGACAATCGCTTCATCATTTAAGCAATTATCAAGCAAAACTACCAAACATTTTCTAGTTCCAGCTTCTCCAAAGTAAGGATTTGCTGCTTTTCTCTGACTATTGTCACTGTAAATTCAATATCTTGGAGTTTTACACTGTTGGTTGGATAAAAGAAGCAACCTGAACAAGTCACCTTGGGCTTTAGGAAATTGTGACAGCCATTTTTCACTATGTTTTGATATTTTATAGGCTAAACTAGTGATTGGAAAATAATAAATAGATGAGTTGGTAATGAAAACAGTTATTAGTTGGAGCTCTGCTTTGTACAACATAGTGGAGTGAGAGGCGTGTCTGTAGAGCTCAGTGACAGAGATGAATGTTGGACATCAAGGATTTGTGGCAGCATAAAAGAGGCTGCATAAACTGTCTGCAACTGTCACAATTAAGTGTTACGTCAGTTCGTGAAGACGTAATCAGAAGGAGCTAAAAAGAACACTTGAGTGGTTTAGGCGCAGAGAATGAAATCAATCGATAGCTAACAGAGATAAGTATGGTAAAGTGCATTCTGTATATTCCCTGTAATTATGTCTTTCTTTCTTTTTTTATGAGGTGTTTTTTTCTGAAGACAAGGACATCAGATAATGTGAATATGTGTGGGACATTTCATAACTTGAGAGGTGCTGTTAATCCCTGTTAAGATGACTGACAGCTGGATTTACACTTGAGGCAGTGGTAAGGTTTTTTTTTTTAAACCAACACATAACAAACATGATTCATTGCACATAACTGACTTCAACAGGTGCTCCAGTGATTTATTATTGCACTTCCATAAAGTTGGGGGCCTCACAAGGGACAGATAAAATAAAGGAATAACTTTTAGTCCAAAGTATGGGTGAAGCTTCAAAAACACTGGATCCTACAGTTCCCATAATCTACCTTGATAGCGTCTTTTTAAGACCCACTTGCCTCCTAAATGTCCACTATTTTCAAACACCTGCAGCTTTAAATGCAGGCAATGATTTCTATAAAAACTGACTAAATATTTATTACTAAATGTGCAACAATCAAAGTTAAAGTTTTGATAACAACATCTTTAGGTATTATTCATTATTATTCAGGAGTGTGTGGGTGTGGTTTCATTCGATTTGATTGACAGTGGCCAGGCAAGAAGCAAACAACTGTCATGAAATTTGATTTAAATGATGCTAAACCCTGATTGGTGAACGAAAGTACGTGACATCACCTTTTGCCAATTAAGCCCCGCCATTTAAACAAGTGAGACGAGCGCAGACAAACCAAGAAATAGAGAAGAGCTCTCATAAAATAACCCAAAATGTTCGAACTTTGACGCCATCATCAGCGTTATTTCTCCTCCTCCAGAGACACAGAAGACATTATACAACTGTTTTCACAGCTTGAGTAGTACTCCTTGCAACAAGTGCATTGAACTTCATGTGTGAAAGCGGTGGAGTGCCCCTTTAATTATTGCACAAACTAGAAACACTCAATTCAGTCGTTTTCAGCACGTGTTACCCAAAAATTGAAAGTGTCTGAAAAACACCACAAATATCCTTACACATGTACAAATGCAAAATCTCAATAAAACACATTACACCCCAGCGGTTTGTGCTACAAAACAAAACAGTTCTAATAATAATGAAGAGGATCTCCGTCACAATGCCCCAGGGTCTTGCATGAGCCAGTTATTTACACAATTTCAATTCAAGGCTATTTTATTTAATACACCCTTGCACGCACACCATCCCCATGATACCGCTGCTATGTGTAAACCTGATTATAGTGAAGAAAAAAGATCCTCCATCACATTTTTTTATGGGCTGAGTGTGCGGTCACTACCACAAACACTTGTGATTTATTTTTCCTGCTAATGTGATCTTTATACTTTAACGTCTCTTCAAGGAGCACTTACTTCTGGTTACATAGCAAAATTCAATGACTCATGTACTTGTGTAACCTCTCAAAACTTCATTTGAACCCACATCACAAACACTACTTATTATAATAAAGTTGAAAACAACACTGCTGTCTACGCCTCTGAAAAACAAGTACAAGACTTCAACTCGACAGCGAGAACATGTATATTAGAGTACAAATTCTATATTTGTGTCATGCTGATAGACTGCTACTCTGACAGCGCACAACACTGCAGGAGTTATATAAATTCATGGCAGGCTCATGATCGGTTCATTAAGCAGAAAGATTTCAATGAAGACTGTGTTTGTATTCAAAACAGAAAATACTGCATGACAGTGAACAGGAAGATTTGAGGATCACCTAACATAACCTCAGAGTGGTGCAGAGTATATACTGAAGTAGATAAAAAGCTGCAGCACGACATACTGGTGGTGCAGTTCAGCTATCTGTCCTCTTCAACAGCTCAAAACCGTGTGATCCATAATTATGTTTATCCCTCCTTTTGCAGAGGTTGTTAGACTTTCTGTCATTGCTACTGACTTCATGGAAAGGGCAGCAGTGACACTCTGTCGTACTACTGCTTCTCCAAACTTGGGTATGGGCTTTTTTTAGATTCAACCTCAGTTTACAGAAGAGTGTGTAGCATGGGTGCCAGTGATATTCGCTCACTTCAGACGCTGTGAGGACAGGTACTTGAGGACGGTCTTCAGAGAGGTCTGTCAGAGATCACTCACAGAATAGATTTGATGATAAAGTTTAGCTTGCAGGTGTGGTTCTGCTCTTACAGATGCTCCCAGCTGTGGTAAAACAGCAGCATTACATGCAGGCAGCATAGCAAATAATCCCCATGTGGGAAATAATCAAGAAATGAATGCTGTGTCTCAATTTAGATACTTTCTTAGTACACTTCCATGTCGTACACTATGTACTTACTTGCGTAGCGCATGAATTTTGACTGGGTAGTGTTTCTTCTTCTTCTTTTTACTGGCGAATTGCAACTGGGCGGAGCATTATCGCCAACATTTGACCGCGATTGTCACACGCCAAAATATCTGCCGGCTTGTTTGCTCACTTGACTTCAATTCAATTTTATTAAAAATGAATTAAAATGAACATGCTTTTACTTTTAGTGTTGTGTTCACTGTAACAACTGCAACTGCAGCCGCCAATTTCATAGGTTGGTGGTACGTAGCCAAGATGGCGACCATTGAGGGTGAGAAGTGTGCAGCGTTCCACACTCAACTTTCTGACTATTATGAGTACACCAGTATTCGTAGTGCACTGCATTTTGCCATAATTGTGTGAACGCACTTAAAATAGCAAGTGTAAGTATGGAAGAACGTGAACTGAGACACAGCTGGAGACTGTCCATTGAGTGTGTATACAGACAGAGAGGAACCAAATCAATTGGACATCCGGATGGAGGAGCAGCATTCTCACGTTCACAACAGCTGCATTTACTTGGACCCTAATATTCCACTAATAATCAGAATAATAGCTCAATCAGAATAGAAATGCCTCATGTAACCACCTCAATCGGAAGAGACTGACCCGATCCATTATTGTCCATGTGACCGCAGCTAATGTGAGCATGAAGACCTTTAAATAGACCGCCAAATCAATGCAAGATGATGTGACAGGTACTATACGCCTCGCATGACTCAGAGTGCCCTGACACAACGAATTAATTAGTTAACCTGAGACTTTCCAGGAAAAATCAACAACGATTGAAATTCTTACATAACCTTCTTTATAGTTTAGGCCACCACTTAGTTGCTCGGCCCAGTCTTTCGCCTCAAAATGAGCCCTTGACTCATCTTCCAACATTAAGGGCCTGGGTTCAATGCACTAACTTTATCCTCCAAGTACTACAGCCATCACAACAACATGACAGCTTTGTTTACAAGCCCACTTCTCGTGGGACACTGGAGGCTTTGTTTTGAGCCTGTGGCTGAAAAAGAAACAAAATCCCACATTTTAACTCTGTCACCCATCTGGTCTTTTCATTGTTAGCTGAACATGGATAGCAGCCACAACCCAGTCAGATGTAGTCTGAAAACTTGCCCTTCCATCCACAGTCAGACTGAAACTGTGTCCTGATTCCATACACAAAGCCAGTGGTATTCTGTGTGAACTATATACAAGAAATGAAGGCAAGGCAGCTTTATTTATACAGCACATTTCAAACACAGAGGCAATTCAAAGTGCTTTACATAGGCAAAGAAAAACATTAGAAAGACATTCAATAGGCAATAAACAATAAGAATAAAATCAATTAAGATAAAATAAAATTACATTTTAAAATATGATAAAATGAAATGAGATACATAAAATGAAATAAAATACAGTTACAGTGCAGTAAAAAGATGTAAGTTGCCAATGCAACAAAGGAAATAAAAGTGCAATAGAGAAACCAGTCATGCAAATTGACAGGAGAATAGCAGTTTTTAATTTTGTTTTGAAAGTGGCTGATACAATACATGTTCTGGCAGACATCAATCAAACAATAACTCTTGTAAACTACATCATTTTAATGGGTATATTTCACATACACAAAACAAACTTTTCTAAGCCTTCCACGAACATAACTTTTTTTTAGATAGATTTTTATCTAAACGCTTATTAGCTTTCTTGCCATGAGTTAGATGAGAAGATCGGTAACACTCTCATGTCTGTACGGTAAATATGAAACTACAGTCAGGAGACTGTTAGCTTAGCATAAAGACTGAAAACAGCTAGCCAAGCCCTGTCCAGAGCTAACAAAATCCACCTACCAGCACCTCTAACGCTCATTAAATAAGTGAGCGACTTCCTGGTCCATGAGGTTGCCAGTAAACCAGCGTGGACTGCAGGACAGCGCCAGGCCTACTGTTTCCCCTTGTTTCCAGTCTTTATGCTAAGCTAAGCTAACAGTCTCCTCGCTGTAGTTTCCTATATACCAGAGGTTCTCAACCTTTTGTAACTGAAGGCCCACTTCTGATTGTTAAAAAAATAAATGACTAAAAACCCCATAGCATCCTGGACGTGTTTAAGTTTGTTTTCTCTGGAGCTTCGATGGTTTTAGCACCTTATTTGACAGGATTCCACCACATTCAACACACCGCCTGCCATTATGAATCCAAGGGAACGTTAGCTAACAGTGGCAAAACACGTTTATCTTTACCTGATGATGTGTCGTGATTGCCATGGTGATATTCAAGCCTACCTGGTCATTGAAATTATGCTTTTTAATTTGACGAGCAAGAAAGCAAATAAGTGTTTTCCCCAAAATGCCAAACTATTCCTTTAATACTTAATTAATTTTTACTTGTTATTTATTTTTTATTTTCTTCTGTGTATTTTTTTAGTCTTTACTATTAGTGTATTTTCATTATTTGGAAACGTGGTGCCAGGTATGTAATTCTGGTGGAAGATACAAAATTCCTTTCATTTTAATTCAATTAGTTTTATTCCAGTCAAACTGAATATTAGAATTATCCTTGCCCAACATGTGTTATATTTGTGTACTCTTAGATCCATCTTTATGTCATTAAAAAAACATAAACTTGATATCTTAAATGGTAGCTATAACCCTGTTTGGAACTATGAATGATGTTATATGTACAAATGTACAATAATGCTAATGGAGATATAATGATAAATTATATCTCAATGTTTGTTGATACAAACTGTGACCTTGGAATGAGACTGCCAGTTAAACTTCACAAAGAAAGGGCAAACCTGTTTTCCAAAGATTTATCGTTATACTTTTAACTGTTTTATTAGATCTTCCTGGAGCTGTTTCATCACCATCCACTATTTCTTTTAACTTCTTGCAGCTGTGAGTAGCTCCTGTATTTGTTCTCTATTATGTGCATTGTTAACAGCACACTCAAAAACCAAGTGGAGTTAGTATGCAAAGTCGCTTTTGTGAGTACACTTTTTTGTCATTTAATTTTCATTTTTCCAGTATGAATGGCCTTCATTCTCAAAACCTGCTCAGAATAAGTACTGTATTGGGTGTGGAGTTTAGTTATTGCACTTCAACTTTCTGACACTAGGAGGCACTCACGTTCCATGAGTGAATGATCCTCCACTGGAGGCATGAGGAATACACCTACTGAAGCATACAGCAGGTTGCATCATGATGTAATATTCCCTGTGTCCTCATGCCAGATAAAATTACTGAGTCCTCAACCCAAATTTCAGTTTGTGTAACAACCAGAGCTCTCTCCCCCTCCTCGCTCTGTGTCACCACCCGTCGCAGGGATGAGGAGGAGTGGAGGGCTCGAAGGGGGCAGACAGTCACAAGCGCTCATCATCATCACCACTACCTTTACATTTGACTGTGGAGTCATTTCTTCTACACGCAAGTTGTTGCAGGCTGCAATCCTCCCAGGGGTTAGGTCCGGCTAATCCGCTCAAACATGAAATAAACCTTTCTCAAGGCGTTTGACTCACACACACGAAGCACACGGCATCACCCTGACCTCATTATGAAAAGGTTTCACAGAGCCTTAGACCCACAGATTGACTCCTCTGCTTTTTTTCTTCAAGCTGAGGCCCATGAGGTCATGCTAGGTGGATCTCCGGGGGGAAATAATGTCTGTTTGATGCCCATCTCCTACTGTTGTGGGTGGAGGCAGAAAGATGTCTTTGTATATGGGGGTGAAAACAAAACTAATACAAGTTTATGGAAGACAGAACAGATTATTTCATCTGGTTTGGGTTCACAAAAGGCAAAGGACAACAGAAAGTGTTGTAAAAACAAATAAACGACATGTTGAGTTTATTTTTTCTAGTCTTGTACAGAAAGAGGTTTTCATAAAGTAGTAGTTGTAGCTAACATGTTAGCAAACAGCTGCCTTTTAACTAATCTAGCAGATATAGAGCAACATTATAATCCCATTGAGGTCATGTTTGTGTCCCCCTGATGAATGTGAAGTCTTATATTTACCCTCTTTTTAGCTTTGTTTTGGTCTCTACCGACTCCTGAGGGATATATCTGGCTCTTTAGCTGCTAAATGTATGTATGAGTATGTTCTCTAGCTAGTCTTTAACTTTGTGTGGTGTTTGTTGCCGGGGTTTGTTATCAGAGCTTGTTTGCTGAAAACAGCTGTTTGCTGTTGGAAACGCTGAGACTGAACCAGCCGTAAATGTGTCAGAAAACCAAAACTAAGGCTAAAAGAGGCTGAAAAGCTCAGAAGAGCTGCAGAGTCAGTGGGAATGCTCTGTAGGTTCAGAACTACCAGAGACATCTTTCACATTACACACAGTCAATTGATTTATTGTTAATATAAAAAATATTAATTAGTGCAGCTTTAAAATCGGCTCCACTTCAACTTGCTACAACAGTAAAATGTCTAATCTAATCTTATAATGTAGGATACAATAATACAACAAATTACAGGAGCCATTATTTTGTGTGTTGAGTTATTTTAATTTTAAAGTGGCTGTAATCAGTAATTTTATAATAACAATGTATCAAATGACAAGCTGAAAACAACATGACAATGTGAAAGGCGTCGCTGGTAGTGATGAACCTGCAGAGAATCATCACCTGAATCTGCAGCTCCCCTCGGCTTTACGGAGCTTTATGGTGAGTTTCATCTCATTGTTTAGCTGTCGGGCCCACAACTTCACTGTGATGGTTCACTCTCACCACTCTCATGGTGTTGTTTTCGGCCTGTACACTACCTGCTCAGCAGCAAACTGCAGACAGACACAGTTAGCGGCTAGCTGGGGAACACAGTGGAGCATTTAGCAGCTAAAAGGGACAGATATTTCCCTCAGGAGTTTGTGGAGACAAAAACAGAGCTAAAAGCAGAGTGAATATTGGATTTTACACTCATCAGGGGGATGAATTCTAATTCTGCCAATTTTACATTGCAGCTTCCAGCAGTGCAGTCATTTCAGATTTTTCAGGAAATTCATTTACATTTCTGCATTTCAGCAATCATTTCAGCTGTCAGCATTCACATGCATTTTCTGCAGGAAATGCAATTTTTCTAGTTTTATTTTTGGGGTTAACTTGCTCATCGGGTGTCCTAAGTTCTAACAGAAGAGATCACAGGACGTCTTGTACTGGTTGAATTTAGCCTCAGGGGAACACAAGAGCAGCCTCTGCAGCAATCTGCTCAGCCTGCGTGATAATATTTGTGCTTGAGTAGAACATGGAGTGGAGGATGCTGCTGCCTGACTCAAATAATTTCCCAGGTTGTGCAGGGTGAGGAAATACTCTGTTAAAGTGTGGACCTTTAGCTGGAATGACTGCCAAACCAAGCTGGGACACACCGGAGCGCCAGACAGTTTTCACTCCAAATGAGGAGTGTAAGAAGCAAAACCGTCTGACACCAATTACTCCACCTGAGGGGGAGGGAGTGAAGAAGCTGTTAGACAGGGCAGCAGACACCGGTTACCTGGACACTTGTCGAAGAAAATCACATATGATGAAGAGGTCAAAAGCCTTCAGGTTTTCCAGCTACTGAACATTAGCATGTGTTAATAATAGATGTAGAAAAAGCTCTGGATGTCACATTTCTCAACATCTGTATGCACAAGACTCAGAAATGCAGCATGACCAGAAAATGAATTACATGATGGAAGTGCTTGCATGAACACATTTGCATTCAGTGAGTAAAAAGAGTGAGGGTAGACCTACTTCTAACCTGCTGTGGCCTCAAAGAGTGAAATCGTTTCTCCATTTAAAGCTATGAGGAGGCCAGCCGTTTATTAGCAACCAGCGTTGAGCTCATAGTTAAAACCACAAATGTGTTTATAAGACAGAAACAGCGGTGGAAACAGCGGGCGCACTGTCTTTCACTCTCCGTCCTCTGTTATCTAATTTGTCTCGGTCCCGTTTGATCGTGTCCCTGCTCCATCTCAACTGATGAAAAACAATTGTATTCATTTTCTGCTTCTACTATTCCCTCTTCCTCTCCTCTGCCTTCCAGTGGGAGCCCAGTTGGCTGCGCTCTAGGCTGGTGAGGGATGTGAACATAGAAAATTAGCAAACACGCCAAAGCCAGTAATTGTTAAATTGCAGCAAATGGACCCCATGTGAGCCAGGCAAATAAACTCAGAAATCAACACAGCTTACCCAGACCCAGTTTATCTAAATTCCAATAGTATGCTCAGTAATGGAAAAACACTGTAGAAATGCCATTTCAAATAGACCCCGATGTAATCCCCAGCCCACCGGGGTCCATTTAATCAATGCTACAGACATGAGCATAGAGGAGGAACAGTCTGCAAATGGAAGTGGAGTTCTGAGTCAGCTCACAGGAGATTAAAAAGTAGAGGTGGATGAATAATGGAGGAGGAGAATGGTGGGAAAATTGCAGAATGTGGCGAATCATCAATAACGCCTCCTGTGAATAATTCTGAAGGAAAAAAGACTTCTGCTGAAACTGTCTGTGCCCACTAAAATGGAATTGTTCTTAATTAGACTAGTTTTTGCTGTGTATTGCCTCACTCTCTGGATGAGCACTCTTTATTTCACAAGCGAACTTCCACTCATTTGCGCATTAGATCACCTGCAATCCTGAAATCTCCAGCTGAAATCCCCCATTATGCAAGCTCCTATAAAATAACTGACAGCTTTCCACTGATTAGCTGTGAAGTTGGGGAGTCAGAGGAAGTGCATCTGGTGTTTGGTGGCGCTCCACACCCCAGCCTGGAGCTGTGGCTGACACTGACAGCTTCATGAGAAGAGTCGATTCAGGAGCAGTTCCAGACAAACACGGCTCCCCAAACCAACACCAATTCATATTTAATCAATCAGTGCCGCACAGAACAACACGCTGACAGCAGTTTGTGAAAAGCCCAGCAGTGCTCTGTGCCCTTAAGCACCGGCTAACAGCCAGCTCCCTGTCTGAACATAATCATGTATCATTACTTCTCCAATCAATGAAGCTAAACGCCACTCCTGCACTATTTCATGTCGTGTTTCAGCGGTGCTCGTGAGGACTCGGAGCTCTTTATTTTGGCCTTGTTAGCAAACAAGGAGCTCAAACAGACAATGGCAGATACTCAAATATATGCAGAATTATGTGAAAACTCTTTGGGCAAAGTCTTTTCCTGATTGTTTTTCCCTCATTATCTGTCAGTGTTGTCTTTGTCTCCCAGAGTTTGTTGACAGATCATTTTCTGGTTTTCTCACATCAGCAGCCCTAAAGAAAACTGATTATCTACAACTTTTTGTTGCTGTGAACACTGTGACATATAGAGGCTTTAGCTTATAAATGAAATTATGTATTTAGAGTAAATAGTTTGACATTTTGGGAAAATACACTTATTCGTTTTATTGCTGAGGGTTAGATGAGAAGATTGATTCCACTCTTATGTTAGTACTGTACGGCAGGCTAAATATGAAGCTACAGTCAGCAGCCGGTTAGCTTAGCTTAGCACAAAGGCTGTAAACAGGGGAAAACAGCTAGCCTGGCTCTGTCCAAAGGAACCAAAAGCCTACCAGAACCCCTAAAGCTATGTAATTAATTTGTTAGATAATGTTTGTTTTATCCCTACAAAAAGCGAAGTGTAAAAATGACAATTTCTGTTTTTACCCGGGGTAGCGCATTGGACTATATTTCTTGCTAACCTAAGCTAACAGGCTGCTGGCTGTAGCTTCATATTTACTGTACAGACAAGGCAAGAAAGCCAATAAGCATATTTCCCAAAACTATTCCTTCAAGTTGTAGTTCATGTTTAATTGACTTGGTGTTCAGAGTTCCTTATAACAAGGTCTATTTAGTAGCTGTTCTAGAGCTTCCAATCATATTACAAGATTCTCATCAGGAGATGGAGTTTGCCCAGTGGTCATTAAGTTGTAGATGTTTAAATTTCCATAAAGAAGATGATAAGTCCTTAAAACACTAAGAAATAAATGGAAATTTAAACTACAATCGCATGACAACTTTGCAAACGCTGATGAAGATCATGTGATATGAGAGAAAGCTCCAAAACAGCTACTAACAGGTGGTGAGATTATTTCATCAATTTTATGTTCAAGTTCAGTTTCAACTTTTATACTGCAGATTTAAGGTGGAATAGATTGCTATTTTACATGACATTTAATATGATTCATTGATCAGTCCTGCTCAACAGACAGACAGAGGAAGTCTTTTGTCCCCCAGGCCATACGGCTATTCAACTCCTCCCAGCGATGACGGGGAGGAAGTGAAACTGACTGTCAGCTACTGACTATGTTAGCCTCATGCACAATTTGCATACTATTTGTTTATATATTTATCTTTAATTGTATTTTATGTATATTATCTGAAGTATCATTATTCTTGCACTGTTTTTAGTTTTTAATCATCTTACATTTGCATCTATTCCATTGAGCAGCTACTATATCATAGTGACAGCTCTCTGTAGTAGTTCTGGCGGTTAGACTGTCACTTCACAGCTGTGTTTTTGTGTTCTTACTCTTATATTCTTGTTTGTATAGATGTTTTTGTATTTAAGCGACTGGGTGCCTAAATTTCCCTTGGGATCAATAAAGTATCTATTTATCTATCTGATATTGTTTGATGGATTGAAAAAGAATTTATTGGAATGATTCCTCTCATCAGGAACTAGCTTACATAGGCCATTTGTTCCCCACTGTAGGATATATTGTAAATTATGCAACTAGGAAGAATGTGAATCTTAAGTATCAATTATGGTTTTTAGGTTTCATGCTTTACATGTTTTATTCAAATGAGAGATTTTAGGTGCTGCAAAAGAAAAGAAACATACATAGAGCATAAGCCTAAAACATCAGGAAGGAACTTGCTGCGTTCATTTAAATTTAATAGAAAATGGCTGCATGTGTCTAACATAAATCCACAAGTACTACAGGCACACACAGTTCTATGTGCACATGCGTGTTTATCATACACACACAGCGCAGTGGACTGGACAGACTCCATAATTCACAAGTAGTTTGCAGGAGACAGTCTGGCTTTGTGGAGATGTTCTGTCATCCCCTCTTGTCAGCTTAACACGGCTGTCCCACACAGCTAGTTTTCATTCCCTCCACCTCATCCTTGGCTCTTCATGTCTCCTCTCCATGCTCTGTAAAATATGTATTTTTCCCCCCTGAGCTCGAGAGCTGATTTCTCATCTGCAGCAGGATGGGAAGACTCTCCAGAGCAGCAATTCTTTTATTCCACCTGTCGTGGCAACAGCTGAAGCACACACAATCCCAGTCCAGTCAGCAACTTAAATCATGGGATTTGACTGCCAGTTCATCATGTCGGAGGAGTGAAAGGATGTACTGGAACAACACCTGAAAATACAGTACGGATAAACTTGAAGGCATCACTACGTGGGGACCTTTTGCAGTCAAAGAGATACAATCAGACCCCTTTTTCTCCACACAAGGAAAGCTATTATAATGGGCTTGGCACACTCTGCAATCCCCATCAGTCAAAATTTGGCTTGTCAGGATATTTCAAAATAAGAGGAAGAATGAGCATGTGCTGCACTGTGTACTTTAAGATACTGGGGGAATTCAAGGACTGTTGCAAAGCTGAATTCATTAGCAGATTTATACATTTTGTCCAAAACACTCTCTTAGTCTCTTAGGAGCCTCTTAAACACACACACACACACACACAAACAAGTGAGCTATGAGGGAGCAGTGGATTTTTGCACTCACATATTATTATTTACATGACCTGTTCATAATGACTGTACCTATGCTGCCACGAAGGACACTGTCTGTCTTTTTTTTTTTTTGTCTTAGTTTGAATATAGCTGGTTAAAGAGAGCTGTCCATCACTGGTTTCAGTAGTGGAGGCTGACCCAAGCCTGCTGGGAACTGAACTGTAGTTAATTAGTGCACAAAGCCAGGGGGACAAAAGAAACCTT
Source organism: Macquaria ambigua (assembly GCA_008360985.2). Lineage (NCBI taxonomy): Eukaryota > Metazoa > Chordata > Actinopteri > Centrarchiformes > Percichthyidae > Macquaria > Macquaria ambigua. The sequence continues at coordinate 112,754 of VMKM01000860.1, read as the reverse complement.
GGGGTGGAGGTGATGTGGGGAGCTGCTTGGAAGTGGGCGGTGTGGGGGTGAAGATTTGGGAGAGGGGGATAAAGCGGGGGATCTTGAGTTTGTAGCACAGAGGGACTTTTGGGGGGAAACTTCGTATGTGTGTGTTCCTGTGTCTGGGTTCAGCAGGAGGGGGTGTTGAAGCAGTGGGAGTGGGGGCACACAGAGGGATGAATTAGCAGTGTGAAGGGGAGCCTTGTCCCTGAGCTGAGAGCTACTACCAGCCAGCACACACACACAGACACACACACACACACTCTCCGCTGGAACCCGCCAAGGGACAAAAGACCGGGTGGGTCTGGTGGAAAGGGACCTAAAAGGAGGGACTGCAAGACAGAGACTGCAAAAGGTCAAAGTATAAAGAAGAAGATTACTTTATTGTCAATGTACACAAAGCAATTGAAATTTGTCTTTTTGGACATACCCCCTAGTTACACATACAGTCCCTCAACACATATGCATTTCATCAGAGAGGTCATAGTGCTGGGCCACCTGTAGCGCCCCTGGAGCAGTTTTGGGGTTCAGTGCTCCAGGGCACTTACACAGAGATGCTGTAGATGTGATACCAGCCACCCTTCAGTCTGTCAAGACTTTGCATTGAAGATATCCCTTTGATGAGTAGTAAAACTGTATCTTCTTTCATAAACCCTCCACGAGAAACCAGCAGTATATGGGGCCTCCGTGTGTCCGTGCTAGGCTACTCAGTAGTGAATTTTCAGCGGCATTACTGTAGGTCTACATGTAGACTTTTATTGTGAAATTGATCAGATAATCCTAAAATATTTGTACGATATCCTCTAGCCTCTAGCATGATCCAGTTGATTAGACAAAGTAAAATCTGTGGATTTGCTTTTGTTAAATCACCAAGTGTAACTCAAATCACAGGTGGTTATTATGCAGTATCAGCCTCAAAGGCCACTCAATAACCCGCGGGAGGCGCTGTGTATCCATTGTTATCAAAGCTCATATTGACGTTCTCCGCCAATGCGACCACAGTCCATTTAATGCCAGAATTGATCGGCATTTAGCGGCGGTGAGCGGAGCGTCCAGGCCGGTGTTGCCCGCTGCCAGCACGGACAAACACTGCAGGCTGGTGGCCGCTTCAGCCTGCTGGCCAAGCAGCCAACCAGCCTCCTCCTCCTCCTCCCACCTCCTCACCCTCTCATCCTCTACGCACTTCCCCCGTCAGCAGCGTTAAGCGACACAGAGACATTTAGAAGATACCCGGAAGTGTTGCACTTTTACTTCAAAATAAAAGCGTTTAAATTAGCAATGGATTAGCCTACGTTTAGAGCGCATCACCCCAGTCAGTGATGTCAGAACAGGTTAGTTTGACAGGTGATGAAAAGCAGCTGCTATGACATCACTGGTTAGGATGAGGTCATCTTCTGTCCACAGACAGCTGCACAACAGCTGCTGTTTTCTACCCGGTGTGACTCACCACGCATTAATTAATACTGATATGAGGTGTAAAAAGAAACAATGTGAACAAAGCGATAATATAAACGTTATATGGTAATGTGACCACAGACTATTAAATTTTGGTGTTAAAAGTGCCTTATGAATGGACAAATAGGCTATAGGGCTTAAAATATTTGCTGATCTGAACCACAATACTCTAAAATAAAATAAAATTCCCAGTTTATTAGTTTATATATATATATATATATGACTACAAATATGACTAAACTAATATATGTGCTATTGGAGAATATCACAACTTACAAATGTATTAGAATTTCTACATAAGAGGGGAGAGAGTAGATTATAATCAGAAGACCCTATTTTACAAAAATACAAATTCTTCTTGGGCTTTTCTTTTAAGATAAGATCAACTTTATTGATCCCATGCAGGGAAATGAATGTGTCACAGCGGCAGCAGATGTACAATACAACATACCAAAATCATACAATTGTAATACTTCTTTTCTCTCTTGTTTGTACGGAATTAATAATATAAAAATGGATAAATAAATAAATACATAACAACAACATTAACAACAATAATAGTAGTAATAATAATAATAATAATAATAATAATAATAATAATATCATATTGATGCTACTTAATGTGTTCTCATAAATTAAGTAATAATACTATGTGCTATTATTTTGAAAAGCTTGACCGGAAGCTTGGCAATCATTGTGTCTGTATTGACGCTGCCTGAGCCCCCCAGCCCCCTCTGTGTCTGTGTCTGTCCCAGTGTTGCCATTCCGACGCACATCCCTCGCAGAGGAGCAACAGCTACGCGGAGTTGGCCAAAGTGGACTGCACAGATTCCTCTGCGGGCAGGGACGACTTCATACCCGGGTTTCGACCCTCTGCTCGGGGAGGGCAGCAGCCGGGAGATGCGCCCCTGGACAGAGGTTTGGTGTCGGTAAAGTCAGATAAAGAGAATGAGACTGAGAAAGGGCGCAGTGTAGCGCTCCTGTATCATCGCATTCACAACACACAGGGAATAACCGGATCTGATTGAATGCAAAATAAAGAAGCGCTCGGTTATTTTTTTTTTTTGAGGATTTTGGTAGAATGGGGCGGTGAGAGCCCTCATCACAACTGAAGACATGAGAATTGGGAGAGGAACAAAAAGCTCGGCTGCGGTGCTCTGTGTTTGAGTCTCCATCCATCCGAAGGGTCCAGTCTGCACACCTTTATTCATGTTGCAAAAGCCTGTTTTATGACAATGGATTACTTGCTGTGGGTGTGCAGCCTCATTGTGCCCGTGGTGCTGGCTGTAGAAGGTATGTCGTTTTATATTTTTATGACTACTTTTGTGTCCCGTGAATGAACAATGGGGCTGTTTGGATGCATTAGAAATTGGCAGTGAAACACCTTATTGTTACCTGGCAAAAAAAAAAACAAACAAAAAAAAATAAAACATGAACACAAAGGAAAACCATGTATGGGAACACAAGTAGGCTACACAGTGCGAATTCTTTTTTTCTGACAATTTGAATCATTTTGGGGTCAGTCCATCCCGTCAGTTTAAATACCAGATCAGTCATTATGCTGCTTCTATAGGTGGGATTACATCTGCAAGCAAGACTCCGTTCATGTTTTGGTTAATTAAAGCTGTTAATATAATGCGGACCCGCTCTGTTAAATAGGCAATTCCGCTGAGTATCAATTTGCTCTCTGATTGTAATCCATGTACACATGTATCAACACGCCCCGTTCCCTCTCTGTGTGGCGTGTTTGGTGTGTGTGTGTGTGTATGTGTATGTGTGTGATGACATCCCAGTGTTTCCATTGCGGCTGAAGGACTGCCCTGTTGCTATTGTCCCTGTTGTTGTCACACCCACAAGCTGAGTGAGGATGCCCACCTGCCCCACCTTTTCTCCCCAAGGCACCAGGGAGGTTAGATTCACACCACAGAGACAGTGCAGAGGGGCATCCCTCTACTGTCACTGTAAAATAGAAATACACTCCTCACATGATGAATGCCAAAGCTACTAAACCTGGTGTTGGGCTCACACACCCAATCAGTGCTGTGAACGCTTAAACACAGACCAGAGCGGATCAATCCCGGCCCCTGAAGCACCACAGGGACACACATGTGAAACACATTAGATGACAAGTGTGAATAAAAGGTCAATGGCTTAACAAGTATGCTGCAGCCCCTGAAGCTCTCTCCATCACCGGGGGAGTGCTGCTCCAGGGAGAAGCCCACCCTCGCCACCGCTGCTACCCACCCAGAGACTCCTCTCTGAGCTGTAGCTACATTTCTCTGCCTTGCCTCCTTCTCTCCCTCCCCGTCCAATCTGCCTCTCCTGGACCGTGGCCAGCCTGATCCCTCATCAATTCTGGTGTCAGCAAGTAAATCAATGCAGCGGCAGCAGCCCTCCAAGTCCCAGTGGGCTCTCACGCCGTGATCATCAGCCCCGTTTCCCCAACCGGACCACTAACTGTTACTCAAAGCTCAGGGGTTAACTAATGTTTGTCCTCTGAGGATAAACATGAAGGGCAGATCATCGGATGGATTTAAATGAGGGGGGAGAGGGAGGCCTTTTTTCAGGGAGTTGCATTTCGGTTATTTAGCTGCTTACTCGGTGGATTTCAACACATGGCTTGAATCTGGAATTTGTGTTTTTTTTCAGACTGGCAAGTGTTTGCGCATGGATGATGCAAGCTGGACTGCAACTTGAAGTGTGTGCTTATTTACAAAAGCTACAGTGATGACTTATCTCCAATTCGCACCAACAGACTGCAGTAAAAAGCCTCAGCAACTGTGACATTTTTATGTTGTATTACTCTCATTTACAGTCAGCGTTTACTGTACTCTTATTTTAAAAGCCTATAAACTAGATGGATGACCACTCAGAAAACATTTTATAAAATCATCTACAGGATGAATATGTGTGATTGTAGGAGAAGCATTAAGTTTTCAGATGTATTTTCACACCAATAGAGAGCTTTATTCACATTTTCCTGCTTCCTATACATCAGAATATCAACAAGAATACTTGTTTTTTTGACCTGTAAAAGCAGATTCAAGCAGCCCTGAAGAGAGATTGAATTAGGTCAGCTTGACTTGTTCATAAACTGCTCATCAAGCGTCAAACTGAGCATCACACTCGCCTGTTATCACTGTGATTCTGTAGAGAGAAACATGCACTCAAACACAAATGAACCTCTGCTTAGAATGAGCTCAGAAGTCAGATTTTTGAGCTTGAACACCCGATGTTTGGACACCTATTTATAGCCACGCATTTGATCATCTTTCGATCACTGATGATGATGTTTGGCTGTTAATATTTCATATGTTTGCTTGTTGGCAGCGAGTGTCAGTGTAGTACAAGGCGAGGCCTCCCTTTCATGATGCACCCGCTCTCACAAAGTGAATAAAACATTAGCATGTGTGAGCTCCCAAAGAGCACTGAGAATGTTGTGTGGCATTTTGGCTCCGGCAGGCGATCAGAAAAAAAAAAACGGTAAATGCCACGGGTGGTGATGCTCTAAAGTTCCCACTGCAGCATTGTTTTCTTACCCCAGGGGCAGAATGACTCCACCGCCGCTGTAGTTTTATGGGAGAGGGGGGAGATTTCTGGATTTGAGTTATGGCAGCGAGGCGATCTCAGAGGCATTGTAAATTTTGACAGGAAGGGGGAGAACTGTGGAACAAATGGGATCTTTTTCAATCGTAACCGGTTTCTAGGATTTAGTGAGTTGACGATAACACACTTTGAGAGTTGCTGGCGAATGATAACCTTTTTCATACTGAAATTTGAGTGTTTTAGAGCAACACACGAGCCTGGACTCAGATGTTAAGCTTGAGGATATACCTACAGTGGCATCCCCTCCTGCTGGCTAACAATAGTTTTTGTAAAAATGCCATGATTCTTTACAATCTTTGTAGAGAAATTCTGTCTTTTGCTCCACAGCAGGGTCAAAGATCAGGTTCAGATACAGAATAGCACCTCTAGAGCTGCCAGTGATTCAGTATCTTGCTCAAGAATGCTTCAGCAAGGGGAAATCCAGCTCACACGGGGGCTTGAACCCGGCTTTTACAGATGTAGGATGGGCAACCTGCTGCCCCTGCGTGCACATTGTGTGAGGTGAAGCCTGTTTAAAGGAGCATCAGCTCAGGCCTGTTGCTAGCTGAGGCTGAGCGACTCTGTCTCTGTCGCCTCTGGGCACCGGGAGAGAAGAGGGAAGGGGTGACGCACCGGATCAGACACCCAAGGGATGGGCTGGATCAGCAGCGTGTAGTCCAGGGGTATTCACTCAGCTGTGTGCCACAGAGGGCCGAGTGTAGCCAAGCAGAGACAACAGCTGCTGATTTCACTGATTAGTTCCTCCTCTCTGGCTCAAGTCGTGCTAATCAGTAAAACAACCTTGTTCACAATCGCATATTTGGGTTCGACAACTGAAGTTTATTAGCTGCTGTCGCTCATGTCCTTACGCACACAAGTACAGATGAGCGAGAGTGCTTTTATAAGTGAGTAACAGGACTTTTGTATTTAAAGTCAGTGAATGTACATTTACTTTGTGCATAAATATTACTTATTAAATATTATGCAGAGGTAAATGTGTTCTCCATTGTCAACAAAATGGAGGTAGCCACTTATTTCTTTTTTATACATTTCTTAAAACACTGCTGTCTGCACATAAAATGATTCTGGTTAAGGCTACAAATCACAGGCTTAACTAATGCATGATTCCTGATGCTCACCATTAAGAAAGGAGCAAGTGACTGTGAGTTCATGAGATTAGTTAATGCTTAATGGATCATCACTTAATGATTGTTAATTCAAATGTACTTCATACACTAATTTATAAGCAACCAAATTAGCTGAAATCCAGTTACATAGAAAAAGGGCTTCTTTCTTGGAAACAGAACTGTACCTGTTTTCATGGAAATATGAAGATGTTTACATCAATCTTATAGTCATATGCAAACATCTACATGTTGCTGCATGACCCGATGGTAAGTGATGATCCATTAAGCATTAACTAATCACATAAACTCATAGTGGCTTGATCATTTCTCAGTGGTGATAAACAGGAATTCGTGGTACATCCTGCATTAATTCATTCTTTAAATCAGCATGAATCACACTTTAGTTCTGCATTACTTAAAGGAAAAGTTCAACATTTTGGGAAATACGCTTATTCGTTTTCTTGTTGAGAGTTAGATGAGAAGATTGATACCTCTCTCATATCTGTTGGCTAAATATGAAGCTACAGCCTGCAGCTGGCTAACTTAGCTTAGCACGAAGGCTGGAAACGGGGAAAAAAACTAGCCTAGCTCTGTCCAAAGGTAACAAAATCCACCTGTAGTCTGACATAATCCCGTAAAATGACGATTTGTAGCTTTTACACAGATTAAACAAACTGTTAATGTTAATCAGTGAACTTTAGAGGTGCTGGTAGGCAGATTTTGTTAGCTAGCCAGGCTAGCTGTTTCTCCCTGCTTCCAGTCTAGCGCTAGCTCCATATTCACCATACAGACATGAGAATGGTAACAATCATCTTATCTAACTCTCTGCAAGAAAGTGAATAAGTCTATTTAGCAAAATGTTAAACTTTTCCTTTAAGCTTGTGCTTTGTACCCTTATTATAGAGTATTACAAATTTTTGTCTCAGCTTCTGACCAAAGTGGACCATGATCTGTAAAACTTGACATTATTTTAAAGGGGAACAAAACATTCTGGGAATATTTCATCCGTAGTTTATCAGATCAAATACCAGTTGTCAGCTCTTGTCAACTTGTAACCATTAACCCACACGGCCAAGATAATTTGCATTGAAACAAAGAACTAGAAAGTCTTACTATTTGCTTTTGGTCTTGTCTGTAACTGCCGCGTAAACGTGACCACATGAAGACGCACTAAAATGAGGAGAGATAACTGTATTTAGCTCTAGTATGATCTGTGCCTTTTTGCAGTCTTTGGTTACAATGAAAACACTCGTTCTCTTCACTCTCCGTGGCACACAGTTGAACACCACAGATAGTAATCTATCCTGTTGGATGTGGAGATCACTATTCATTATCTCTCGTCCTCTAAAAAGAAGAAAAGCCATTGTGGTTTCTCTAATGAACACACAGCACAGCCTGTAAACACTGCACATATCTCTAGCTCAGCAGCTACAGATGGACCAGAGATCTATTCACTCAATCAAACTTCTATTATTGACACACAAAAGCCAAGGACACACTGTACTGTAACTGCACTGTCTGCTGTCTTTAAAGCAAAGCATGAAGCAACATTATACAAGATTATTATAATTATACAACCAACATTATGATACCAGAACAAAGCTATGTTTCTTGGAAAGAGTGTTGCTGTTGTTCTACACAGGACATGCTATTTGTTTACCCTCTCGCTCCCTCCTTTAGCACCGTTATCAACGACTTGTGAGCAAATGGTGCACAGCAGGCGTCATGTCATTGAGTCTCCATGAAGAAAGTGTAATTGTTTCAGTAATTATGTGCCAACAACAACAGAACAATGGGAGTCAACCCGGCCACAGCTGCATATTGAGAACCTAGAGAGGGGTCACTTCTTCTGAGGTGTAATGAACTCGCTGGACCACCACCCAGGTGACAAGTGATTGACAGCCAGACAACAATGCTCATTGATCCTGCTGTTTATTCTCTGCCTCTCCTCTGACTGTCTGCCCAGCTCTCACCTCCTCGCAAAGTCGTAAACAACTAGGTGAAGAAAACAACTGCTCAGATCACCTGTTAACTCGGATTTGACAAATCTCAGACGAGAGGCGACACACTTGTGGCACCGTCGGTTGTGTTTTTGGGTGACGGCCTCCTCCCGAATGTGATATATTAAATTTCCCTGTGCTTACATGACCTCTCTGAACCGGTGCTAGTTAATGGAATATTTACCACTGAAGGCATCTTGGAGGATGCTTTGTTCTTAGTTCCACAAATGAATATTGAAAGGAGTGCATTTGCGAGTGCCAAACACAGACAGAGAGAAAGCCTTAATTAGGCAGCATCACAGATATGCCATGATTGTCAGTGCTTTCACAAAGTGCATGTGGGTGCATGTTATGAAAGAGAGGGAGAGGAAGTTTTACCTGCATCCTTTGTCAAGCAGAGGGAACTTGTGTGTGTGCTCCTTAATGCTGTGCAACAATTTGGTTTTTCCTCCGCACACCATTTAATTCAGGTTTGTTAACCCTCCTCCTACTCTTTTTTTTTTTTTTTGCAGAAACCCTTATGGACAGTCGGTGGGCAACCACAGAGCTGGCTTGGACCACGTTCCCAGAGAGTGGGGTGAGTTAGTGTGTGTGCATGTGTTTCGTTTGTTTTGTGTTCCGTTTTTTTTTTTTTTACAACATTTGTTCCATTTGCTTGTTAATAGAGCCCAGTCTGCCTTGAAAAGCACACCTCCTACTGTTTTATATCTTTGTTTTTGCAGTGTATGTTTGCTTTCTTGGATACTAAAAAGCAAATGAGAAACACACTGTGCGACATTGTGTGGAAGAAATCAAGGATCTTCAGTATTTAGAAAACGTTAAAAGCTTGACGAACAAATATAGTACTTCAAACAAAAAAAATGAGCAAACACACAGATGCACAAAGCAAATCCCCACAGTGTGTACGGACTATTAGGTAGGCTCTACCTTTGCATGTCTCCCCAGGATAGAGAGCCTGATAATTGAAAGCATGTGTCTGTGTCTTTTATAATATGGGCCCAAGAGCGCATTACAGGCAGAAATTAAGGTTTTCAGTTGATACCCCCTATAGGAATTGTGAGAAAATAACACAACATGAATTTGACCCCAGGGCTAACAGGCTGACAGACCTCCCCCACTCCCGGCCAGTGTAATTTGTCTTCGCTACGTGAGCGCAAAGTCAGTCAATGGAAATGGTGAGTTTCCATGGAAACGATCTTCGGCAGCCCTCCTCCTTCCCTTCCCTACAAGGGCCGGCTCTGAATGTCCTAGCATCCATGAAGTCATATGTCACGACTGGCGAGGCAGCCCCTCTCCTTACGCCTGACAAGCCCATACGTTCGGGGGCCGGCAATTATCATATTTGTCAGGTAGTGCATCAACGTGTTGCTGGTGATTTACGACATCTAATGCTGACTCTTGGGCTCATCGTTTGGGAATAAATTGCACAGGAGCTCACAGACGTGAGATGAGTTATGCATTATTTTCTCCCAGTTGAAATAATCAATTTCTGGGAAGCTCATTTGTTATGGAAACGAAGCATTCTGTCCAAGGGGGAATTAGGAAAAAAATCAAAAAAGATTGACTTCTCACAAGGTTATTTCCTAATGGACTTAATTTATTGACCAATGCAGCCATTTATCATAGCCTGTAATGTTAGTTACCATATACAAAGACCAGTGTTAACCCCATATACAGCTTTACATTGACATGATTCAGATTTTGTTTTTTACATTGACACAAACACAGAAGTCATGTCAATGTCTTGTTAGTCCTTAAATGATTCTTTTCAAAGCTACATGATGTTAAACGACATCAGTCCACCTGGTACATTAACCACAACAGATGCAAATATCTGCTCTCAGGCTATATGTGTAGGCATGGGAAAAAATATATATAATATATTCTGCGTAAGCTGAAGTACCCAGGAGTGCTGCCACAGTGCAATCACACTGACAGCACTGCATTTAGATGGCAATTTTAATAAATAACTCACTTTTTGCATTATAGATAAATGGGGAAAGTTTCCATTTACAATGTACAGTTTTATGCTCTCATCTCTCTTAGCACAGATAACAAATTTATATGTCATAGAAACCAAATCTCCTCTTGAGGCTGTTTCAATTGCACTGCAGCAGTTAGAGATATGAGCACTGCTTCCTATCAGTGTGTCTGCAGTTTGTTAAATAGCCACTGACTTTGATAAAGGCCTAACCAATGCATTTGTGACGATCGTAGCTGCAAAGCATCCCTCTTTTTCCCGAACCTCCAATCCGTGATCAGCATCAGAACTCTTTAGTCAAACAGGCATAATGCGTGAAATGTGTTTTAATGGGAAAATGTTTTCTATTAATAGTCCGTAGTGATTGGAATTTTCTGAATGATTCATGCAATTAGAAGCATTTTAGCTGCAAATTATTCCTCACAGGCCTGATGTACACAGCACGCTGTGAGAAAGTGTGTGTCAGCGTGCATGTGTTGCATTTTTGTATTCTGTTTGTATTAGATGCCACTTTGCTGTTTTGAATGCCCTCTATGCTTGAATGGTTTGCATTAGGATGCACCGCATTTAACATTACTCAATATTAATTAACAACATATTGGATAAGTGAGGTTCTGCTATAGCTCAGTTGTTGCAGAGAAATAGAGCTGTTGTCGCATTAAGTGAAAGCATTAGATAATCAATTAAATTTAGTCTCATTTCATTCTTAAACCTGTTCCCCTCCGTGTTGTCTTTATCAGTCGTCCATAGTGCTCGCAGTATTTTGTTTTCCCAGATTCCCTGCTGCCGTCTCTTCCTTTGTCACAGTGTCTCCCTGTTGTTTCCACAGTGGGAGGAGGTTAGCGGCTACGACGACTCCATGAGCCCAATCAGAACCTACCAGGTGTGTAATGTTCGACAGCCCAACCAGAACAACTGGCTCAGGACAGACTTCATCCCCCGCAAAGGCGTGCTGCGCGTCTATGTGGAGCTCAAGTTCTCTGTCCGTGACTGTGCCAGCATCCCCAACATCCCCGGCTCCTGCAAAGAGACCTTTAATCTGTTCTACTATGAGTCAGAGGGGGACACAGCTACAGACACCAGTCCTGTGTGGAGGGAGAACCCGTATGTGAAGGTGGACACTATCGCCCCGGATGAGAGTTTCTCTCTGCTGGAGGCGGGCAGGATCAACACCAAAGTGCGCAGCTTTGGCCCCCTCTCCAAGGCAGGCTTCTACCTGGCGTTCCAGGACCTGGGCGCCTGCATGTCTCTCATCTCAGTCAGGGTTTTCTTCAAGAAGTGCTCCACCACTATCGCCAATTTCGCTGTTTTCCCCGAGACTGCTACGGGAGCAGAAGCTACCTCCTTAGTGATCGCTCCGGGGGCCTGTGTGACCAACGCTATGGAGGTGTCCGTCCCCCTGAAGCTGTACTGCAACGGGGACGGCGAGTGGATGGTTCCTGTGGGCTCGTGCACCTGCGTCGCTGGCTTTGAACCTTCTGCAGATGGCACTCAGTGCCAGGGTATGTGTATTTAACAGACATTTGGACTTTTATTTAACCAAACCTCCTTTATATGCTCAGTGCAAGTCACCTCAGTCTGTGCCCTCTTCGCTGCATTTATTGTGTTGCTCCTGAAAGGGGGTGAAGGAGGGTGGAGGAGAGTATGAATTAATGAGGTGTTGCAGAGAGGAGCAGCATACAAATATTGTGAGAGCAGGACGGGAGGGAGAGAAAGATAGCGGGAAGGCACAAAATAGAGAGCCAGAGAGGAAAATGCAGATAATAGAAGGGAAAGGCGTCCAAAGTCCAGAGAAGAGAGATATTAACAGAGAAAGAGAGATAGTGTGAGTTAAAAGCTGTGAATTGCCAAAGATGGGATGGGAGCAGCAGCCAAAAGGAGAAGAATGAAAAGGGAGGGGGGGGGCTGCAGGAAGTCAAAGACAGACAAGCGAAGCCTCCTCTCACCTGGGCGTGAGAAATAGTGTCTAACATGCGCTGGGGAGCTCATTCGTTGCCATTTGGCGGCTCAAGGTTAAAAGCTTGCCGCCAATGCCTGATAAAAAGCTCTCCAGGGTTTTAGCAAGCGGTTGCGATGAGGAAGTGTAATTTCCTCCGCGGCCTCCCGTTAGTTAATCTACAGGCAGCCACACTCATTAACACCATTCAGACCAACGTGAGCCAACACTGCCACGCTAACATTAATCACTCAGACATTTCATTTCTTACCTCAGTATCGCCGCTCGCTCGCAGCCAAACACTGCATGAGATGGAGAGAAGGCGAAGAAGAGGAGGAAGGAAGAGGAGGGGAGAGACAACAGACGGGGTGGGGAGAGGGAGACGTTAGTGTATCAGAAACAGGAGAATCATGGTGCCCTCCACAGAGGTTTATGGATTGAAGCAAGACAGTGGGGTGATTCAGCACCCTCTCGAAAACAAGCGAGGAAAACAAACAAATAAAAGAAAATGATGATGCACTGTGTAATAGAAGAAAAATAAATCAGATCAGAGAGTGTAGAGCCTAAAGGTCTCTGTGAATTATGAGAGAGAGAAAAAAAGGACATTTTCATCTTATCTTCTTTGGCTTTTTATTGCACAGTTTTAGAGCCACAATGCGGGGGCCATTAGCTGCGCTGATTTTCCTAAAAGTGCCATTGTTGGGAATTAGGGAGGAACTTGAGTTCAAACTGAAAGACCACTTAGCCCAACTAGTTAATCACACTCTCTCTCTCACTGGCTGGGTTTTATGAGCCCTCACGCTGACAGGACAGATGTTTGCCAGAGACCCCACTTTTACACCACCAGTTAGGAATGTGGCAAACAGTAAAATGTGGGGCTCTGGAGGCTGATATATCCAGACCTTTTGCTGCTAATCCCCTTTATCTGGATCCTTCTTTAGTCTGGGCTTATGCTGGTTTATCCTTAAGACTCGATATCAGCCAACCTTCAGCGTGACACTTTGGAGTTCTCTTGGACACATCGTCTAAGATTACCATACTTTGTATATTTTTCTAATAACTCTCCTCAGCTAATTTACGTCTGGTCTGATGTCCCTTCATTTGAATTGATTTATTGGCTTATTATGGAGCTGTTCTGCATGCATGTGGAGGCCTTGTTTGTATTCAGCGATGTGGTTTGGAGAGCTGAGGACCGAGCAGACACTGATTGATGGCTTTAGGATTGGGTGTATCCCTTTTCCCCGAAGCATTCTCCATCCCTGTTTGTCTGACAACAGCAATCTCCTGTCAGTAGTCTATATTCATCTTTATCCCCCTTTTCCTCCTCTTCAACATGAAACTTAGCTGTCATCCTGGCTCTCTTTTTGGAGAGATTAATGTCACCTGGTAGAGAGAGAGGAAAATGAAAGAACAGATGCAAATATATAGATAAGACCTTAAGCGTTCAGCATTTCTCACGTACGTATCAGCATTTTCTCCATAAATACTGAGCTTCGCTGGTACTTCACAGGTACAATTTTTGTTCTGTGACAGATGTGACAGCCGCTTGTCTTTTAGATAAGTGACAGCGCAGAGTGTTTTTCTTCTTTTTGTTCTTACCGTTCCTTTTGTTTTCTCTCCCGCTCATCCAGCATGCATCCGTGGGACCTTCAAATCCAAATTTGGGGAGGGATCCTGTTCTCCCTGCCCATCCAACAGTCGCACCAGTGCACGAGGAGCCAATATTTGTCCCTGCCAGAATGGTTTCTACCGCGCTGACAGCGACCCCCCTGACTCTGACTGCACCAGTAAGTCATCCTCCACTGCACAGACTAAAACAATCCTCACATTTGCTTATGCTGAGTCTCTTTTGAAAAGTCAGAGGAGTAGAATTAACATACGTCAAATTATCAGTGCCAGGTTGCATCTATCATTGTGTTTAAAGTCCAACTGAAATTAAAATATCCTTGGTGTTTGTTTTGACTTGTATTTGGCTTGTATTGTGTATTTGATTGGTTGAAAGAAGACATTTAAAGCAGCTATAATCTATATTTTTATAATAACAAAATCAAATGACAATGTGAAAACAATGTGACAATGCGAAAGGGGTCACTTGTAGTGATGAACCTACAAAGAACTATCACCTGAATCTGCAGCTCCCCTTTTAATGCTTATAGCTTATAGTGAGTTTCGGCTCATTGTTTAGCAGTCCGGCCCACAACTTGACTGTTTTGGTTCACTCTCATAGTGTTGCTTTGGGCTTGTACACTACCTGCTCAGCACCAAACTGCAGACAGACACAGTTAGCGACTAGCTGGTGAAGAAAGTGGAGCATTTAGCAGCTAAAAGAGCCCTCAGGAGTTGGTAGAGACCAAAAGCAGAGCTAAAAGAGAGTGAATATTGGACTTACACTCATCACATGGCCAGAAACACGACTCCAAATGAATGATAACGTTCACATATCAACTTAAAATGTGATAATATGTCAGTGTTGAGTTCACAACTAGTTTCCGCTGCCCCCAAGTGGCCAAAAAAATAAATGGTTGCAGGTTTAAATTTTGTTTATTTGCAACATTGTTGTTCTCCATGCGCACATTTTTGGTTACAACTGACGATGTTGTTACTGTCATTTGATTGGAGCAAACTCTGTGTGGCAATGCCGGCTCTCAGATGTCAGTCAAACACGGCCAGAGTCCTGAAGCTGATTTCACAAATGGTTTTAAACTCTTTTAAAAAATGTATGTAATGTATAGCTGCAGTATCATTTTAGTTGATATACCCTTACAAAAAAATGTGGAGAATTCAAAATTTAGTTTGACTGTAAAATGACAAATCTGCAGCTGCATGTCAATATTTCTAACTAGTCTGGTCTGGTGCTGACCGCTGCGTCCCTGCTTGTTCTGCATGAACAGGCCTCTGAGAAGAATCCCAGCAGTCGTGCTGTTGGAGAGCGACATGTGCTGCCTTGACCGTTTAAAATCACCCCCCCAGGGGCCTTTCGCCGCGTTAAATGACACACACGGCCCGCAACTGTCTTCCCCAGATCCTTGTCACAGGAACACTGTGGACATTGACCAGCGCACGCAGACAGGCGGGCAGGGACACAAGCACCACTTCCGACTAAACACGCAAACACACAAACACACAGGCCTGACAGTTCTGTCCCTGCGGTCTGTCAGAGCTTGTGCCAGGCAGCCTGTGCTTTGTGTTGGAAGCGGTGTGTTGCACAAGAGAGGCTCAGCCAGTCAATGACCGGCAGCTTGGGCTCAGCGTGTGTTTTAGACGGGTGTCCAATTAGAAGAGCCTCCACTCTGAACTGTGTCTGCCTAATTAGAAAGGACAGGGCGAGTGAAACGCGGCTCAGGGCAAGCAGAACTCAGAGGACAGGCAGTTTTGGCTGACGAGAGCTGATGGCCTGAGAGCCTTCCCTTCTCTTCGCTCTCTCTCCCTCCGCTCTGACACAGGGTAGACTTTCCGCCGCTGGAAGCTTAGAGGGAGAGCCCTTCTCTTCTTTCGCTGCGAGAGGATGAAAAGCATGTTCGCTGAACCAATCTTTGTTGCCTCCCTCTGCGGTTATCATACTTTATCCAGGTTTCAAACACTCTTCACTCAAAACGCAGCACTGCTTATTGAAACGTGGCGGCCTTGGGTTATACTGATACAGGAACATGCATTTCTATCAAGAGTGGATTAGCCAAGTTCCACGAGCGCCAAGAGGGCTTATGCATAGGACTGGACGTGGGTTACTGTGTAGAGCTGTATAGGACTGTGCTTTTCATAAAGGAACATTACTTAGTGATGAGCAGTGGTGTTCTCCTTGTGCATGACAAGTTGTATTTATCCTCCTGTTTCTGAATATGTTAATTTATTTATTTGCACCGGGAAGGATTTATCCCCTGTTATGTTTTTACATGTTTCCATACCCTTTGCTCCATCCTAAGGATTTGTTGGGGGCATGTATCTTTTATAAAAAGAATAAGATTACACTTTTTGCTTATTTCTGTACATGAAATACTTCCTTGTGTTGCCTTAATTTATTATTACAATATTTCTTTCACCATTGAGGGAGGATAATGTAAGCACTGCATAGGGAACATGACTAAAGCCTCAGTTGTGTGTTTTTTTCTATGCTGCCCACCTTGTTAAACACCTACGTGTGTGTGTGTGTGTGTGTGTGTGTGTGTGTGTGTGTGTGTGTTTGTGCAGCAATCCCCTCAGCGCCTCACAACGTTATATCCAGCGTGAACGAGACCTCGCTGTCCTTGGAGTGGGAGGAGCCCGAGGACACGGGCGGGAGGAGCGACCTCGTCTACAACGTGGTGTGTAAGAAATGCCTGCGGGACCAGAGCCCCTGCACGCGCTGCGACGACAACGTGGACATCGCCCCTCGCAGGCTGGGGCTGAGGCAGAGGAAGGTGGTGGTGAGGAATCTGCTGGCTCACACCCGCTACAGCTTCGAGGTGCAGGCTGTCAACGGGGTATCTGGGAAAAACCCCGCCTCACCCAGCTACTCCATAGTCAACATCACCACCAACCAAGCCGGTTAGTAGAAGAAGATCTGTCAGTGACATTGGATGTGTCCCAAGTTAATTCATAGAGCAGCTCCGATCAATACCACTTAACATCACGATGAAACAGGGTGGTTAGTGGATCCTACACTCAGTCAATGTCGACGAGTGTCTTAATGAGCTCGTGGTATCCAGAGCAGTATCAACACCAACTAGAACTGTTGAACAAGCTCAGTGACAGATGGACAAACTCTCAGCTGGAGCTCTGCTTTTCTGAGGGAGTGGCATGAAAGGCAGATAAAATGTTAAATGTACTTTATAGCTCCACTGTCAGCATTCAGCACACTGTCAACCAAGCGTCTTACGTTACATCACTGACAATGTCACCTTTCAACATCTCCACTTAATATTTGCAGCGTCATCATCAACCAAACTGCTCAGCACCTTTCACAGACTGTAATTACTCTCCCAGTTAACCTGCACTTATTCCACCTTACTGCAATTTATGGACCCAAGACAACGACTGTCAGTTGAGTCACTTTCAGGCCTCACAAATCAATAAACTGCAGAACAGTGAAGGTGAAACATGTATTGTTTTTCTTAAACCGTTCAGGTAGAAGTATTTTGAATAATGATTATCTTACTGTGATGGGTTTGTGACTTCCAAAGAGAAAAATCTTGGCAGCTCTGAACTTAAAGTGACGATCCCCCAACTCACAAACAAATTAACTCTCCAGTACCCTTAAAGTGTTCATTTAAACTGTGTCCTCTCTGATGTCCAACCGCAGCACCTTCGGCAGTGCCCACCGTCCATCTGATGCGCTCCACCTCAGACACTCTCAGTCTGTCGTGGCTGCCTCCTGAGAAACCCAACGGGGTCATCCTCGACTACGAGATTAAATACCATGAGAGGGTAAGCTCTGACTTTTTAGCCTTAATGTAGGTTACAGTGCACGCTTTATTGACTCTGAAAATCTACTGTTCCAGCCCTGTACAGTGAGAAGTATTTTATGGATGCTGAATATTGAAATGTGATTTGTGTGGGGGGGTGGTAGAGTCTAGAAATGTCTATTGTTGCAAAGTATATGGGCCGGTTAGACTCAGCAACTGGTGATGTAAATGCTGCGTCATTGGTATTGATCAAATTCCCTGGTAAAGCCCTGCTTTAAGCCCCGTACAGGCTGTTCAGACTGAGAACAGCACTGCACTAAAACAGGCTAATGGGTCTGCGTTGGTTCTAGTAAGGCCAGTTTTAGTAATTAGGTCCATTTGTCTGAAGGTTTAACAGACACAAAAAACACTGCAGAGCGTTTCTAATACTATTAGGACTATGGAAGGTTATCACAGCAACATCATGTTAACATCAACATCATTTCCCCATTTTTAAAACCTCTGTCTCGACAATTATGAGATAAATGGTAGAATTACCTTGTTCACGTACACAAAGTAATTTACCAGTAAGGTGCGTTTAGATGTATTAGCCAGTTCAGTGCTGTGCTGGATGACGTCACATTGAATTACGGCAAAAGTTGAGCCAGGTTCGAATTTTTTGCTGGACAATTCAGCTTCAGATGTTTAATACACGTAGGAACAAATCAAACACAAAACCTCCCAAGCTGAAGTGACTGTTGACTGAACTTTCTACTAAACGGTGATGCGATCGATTAGCTCAGACAAAAAAATGAACAAACTACATTGTCAGTTATTACAAATATTTGAACTGAACTAAACGTAACAGAATTATTTGAATTAGCAAAGTGATTAATAATTGCCACTTCTAGAGCAGGCTGCATTTTTTCATTTAGTGTTAATGTCAGTCAGAACGCAGCCTTAAACAGCGCTGTTGCTAATTACAGGATGAGGGTGAATGCTAATATGTAGTGTAAGAGTAGCACAATTAGAGAAGAGTCAGAAATCAGCAAACTTAATCAGTCGGTTAGCAATATTTATCTTAAGTTAGCAACATTAGCAACATTAGCCACCATAAGCTAGTGGTCCTGCCAGATCAAGAGAAGCTATAGCAGCAAGACCTATACATTGTATAAGCCTATATACTGTATATGACTATATAAATTAGCAAAAGCTGCGTTTTATTGCTTATGAATTCAATTTTTCATGTGTTTGAGGAAGAGTGTGTGTTTGTTTTTTTTCTTTTTTTTTAACTTATTGTTGTGGAGGAAAAATCCCAAAGCTAGGCCAGATGTCCTAAGGATCTTCACCACACTATGAGTACACTTCAGTACTAAAAATAATTCAACTGAGTCCAGAAGAGTTCTAATGTAAATAGAGTTTACATCAAAAAGTACAGAAAACACGAGTCAATCCATGGAGCAACTCAACAATACACAGCACACATCTTCATTTTTGTACCTTCTTCACTCCTTCTTCTGTGGGCCTAAAGTTTGGTACCACCTGCTGACCTTGACCTGATTTCTATACTGTTTTTCACTCATCTTGGGCTAGACACCATTGTTTCTTTTTTTGACATATTTCCCCTTAGTCAGTAAATAATCGTGTCTACTAAAGGTCAAGTAAGACCTGCTTCCTCCATTTTTCCCCTTAGTCAGTAAATAATCGTGTCTACTGAAGGTCAAGTAAGACCTGCTTCTTCCGGTCATCCCCCTAGTCATACTCCATTATTTCTCAGTGTCAGCTGTTCTTGATAAAAAAATATAAGACTTCAATGATTGTGCTTACAGTTAACATCACATGAGTGCTACATGATTATGTCTAGACTCATGTCTAGACTTTACTTGTCTATTTCTATTGATTACAACATAGACCTCGCTGACCTATCCCTCCATGATCAAGGCCTGATCCTGATTCCTGATTTGATGATTAAAATATCCCACATCGTCTAGCTTTAAACTTTGATGGTGTAACTTCATAAAAGGGCGACCACTGTGGCCACAAGTGACAATTACAGGGTAACAGTAAATGATAAAATGAACTGTAACAATAGTGCAAGAAGGAAAGGTGTTAAGTCAGCAAACTTACGCTTTCAGTTACAGAGCAATAAAGTTAGCTGACATTAGCCACCACAAGCTATCGGCCATACCAGACTACGGAAAGCTGTCGCAGCAAAACCTCCAAGTCTATTGAAATGATCAATGGTGCGTTTTATTACTCATAAATTCAACTTTGAATTTGTAAGATGAACATAACATTATTTCTTTAAAACGTTTCATAGTTTTGCTTTATAATGCTAACTGAGAACCAAAAGATTGATTCCTCTGAAAATCATCAGGAAACACTTGACGCTGCTGCTTAAATGCTCCTTCGTTTTACTTCAGGGCCAGGCGATGTCCCACACAGTAACATCCCAGCACAGCTCAGCCAAGGTGGAGGGGCTGAGGGCCGCCACGCCCTACGTGGTGCAGGTCAGAGCTCGCACTGTTGCTGGATACGGACGCTACAGCAACCCCATGGACTTCAGCACCAGCCTTCACAGTACGGACAACCTCTCTCCTGAGCTACAGTCTGTTCTTGATGATCTGCTGCTACAGTTTTCTTAATGAGGGTTCAAGCTTAGTAGTTTTTATGGCCGCCTTAATTGGTAGTCATTACACTTGCAGTACAGGCCACCCTTTAATCTCTCAAGTAGTGTTTCTGCTGTTATTTACTCACTTGTGTCCGTGTGTGTTGTGTGGTCCAGGTGACCCTCAGAAGTCGGTGCAGGACCAGCTGCCTCTCATCATCGGCTCGGCCTCCGCGGGCCTGGTGGTCATTGTTGCCTTGGTGGTCATCGCTGTTGTCTGCCTTAAGTGAGTGTTTGATTTTTTATTAACAACCTGAACTACATGTTTCATTTTGTTAGTTAGACTCGGAACAAAGAGGCTCATTAAATTTTAACATGCTTTCAAAGGGTGTATACTTACTCTTTAGCTTCAGAAAGGAGCTCTGGAAGAGAAAAAAAAAAACAGAGCTGCTCTTTGAGTTTCTTCCTTGACAGTCTGTGGTTTCATCACATAGTCGAGTTAGATATTAGTTTTATTCGCTGTACCTGGAAAGGGCCAAGACTGATTGTGAGAATGTGACTTTGTTTATGTGCTGCTTGTTTACAGGAAGCAGCACAGCGGCTCAGAGCTGGAGTACACTGAGAAGCTGCAGCAATACAGTAAGTTTATGTGTTCAGCTTGGGAACTGTCTCCTCTGTGGTCCTTTGGTCATGCCAGTTCAGTTAACCAACTGATTCAATCAATTATCCAATCACCTGAGTGAGGCACGGAACCATTTCCCTGTTTGCTCAGAGGAAGGCCTGACCATGTTGTCTGCCTGATGTTTGGCACTTTACTCCTTTTTATATGTGAACTTTATAAGATATGTTCTTTTAGTGTATTTGTATGGGGCATTTTTAACATTTGGCCCGGGACAACAAAATTAGCCTTCAAGGAAAGCTCTAGTTCACTTATAGTCCATTTTTTTCTGTCCCTGATCAATAAACTAATAAAATAAATAAAATTAACATCAAACAGATCAGATGAGCTGCAAAATAAAAAGGAGACAACTGTACTGTAGACCTGGGCAATTAATCACAATAGACTGTATGTCGACTTTCTGTGGAATCACATGAGGCTGATGTGATCAATTCATGTCTCAATCAAAGAAATTGTTTGACATTTTGGGAAACACGCTTATTTTCTTTCTTGCCGTGAGAAGATCGATACCACTCTCGTCTGTCCGTTAAATATGAAGCTAAAGCCGAGACGCTCAGCTTAGCTTAGCTTAGCATGAAGACTAGAAACAGCTAGCCTGGCTCTGTCCAAAGTTTGTCAGCATATTTCCCAAAACTATTCATTTAATGATAATAATCAAATTGACCATCAGTTTGATTATTTTGTATATTTGTTTTTATAAAATTGCCATATTGTGATCGTTATTCATCGTTATCGTTATTATAACATTTCAGCCATATTACCCAGGCAGGTATGACTAGGTGCTGACTTCTCTGTGACTTCTCCCTCTCAGTTTCTCCGGGGGTCAAAGTGTACATCGACCCTTTCACCTACGAGGACCCCAACGACGCCGTCCACGAGTTTGCCAAAGAGATCGACATCTCCTGCGTGAAAATAGAAGAGGTCATCGGCGCAGGTAAACTACGCCGTTGTTTTTGTCCAAGAGGACGGAGAAGAATTCAGGTTTATTAATCATTTATTTGAACAGGAGTGTGCCATCGAGCCCCGAGGTCTGTTCCGTAAGAGAGTCCTCTCTGGGAGAAAAGGGTTGGGAATCAGAGTGAGCATGAGAGCTGCGGGTGGCAAGGATTGAAGTGAAAATCTTCTCTGTAGCTCTTCCCCCTCTAGTCTGTTTTTTTCTTTCTCTCTAGCGGCATGTTGTGTCCTAACTTCACCTCAAATGACAGTCTGCTCCTGCTCGTTCAACCTTCCTCCCTCCTCTTTTCTTTCTGTCTTTCTCTTTCTCTCTCCCTTGTAAACACTGGTACTCAGAAACCAAATGCAAAACCCCCAAGCTCCTCGCCCGTCCTCTGTCTCCCTTCACCGCTCCCAGGTTGCACACTCGATCAATACCGGTCACTCCCTCTCTCCCCAACATCTTTGACCCTTGACCTCCTTTCCTTTCCTCTTCTCTTTTCTAATCCTCTCCCACAGTTGACGCCGACTCCCCGACTCTTTCAAATCAGCTCCTTCACTCCCGAATCCGACCAGTAATGTTCCTTCTCCCTGCACATTCCCCAACTTCCTCCTTCCCTCCACCCCTCCTCTTCTTTCCTCTGCTCACTCAACCCCTCTCCCCCATCACCCTCACCCCCTCCTCCCCTTACCCCCACCTTGTTCTCTCAATCCAGGTGAATTCGGCGAGGTGTGCCGCGGACGTCTCAAGCAGCCCGGCCGCAGGGAGATGGTTGTGGCGATTAAGACGCTGAAAGCTGGCTACACTGAGCGCCAGAGGCGGGACTTCCTCGCAGAGGCCTCGATCATGGGCCAGTTCGATCACCCCAACGTGATCCGGATGGAGGGTGTCCTGACGCGGAGCTGCCCCGTCCTCATCATCACCGAATTCATGGAGAACGGAGCGCTCGATTCATTTCTCAGGGTAAGCTCGGAGAGAGGTGCCACGTGCCGCAACACCTCTGACAGGGAAGATTACTTTCTGTTTGTATCAAAGCTGAGAGGAACACACACACAGACAGTCATTCGCGACACCTCTGGGTTATCGGAATGTTTTACTCTCTGTAAAACACCCCGAGGCGCTCACTTGCCGAGTGATAGAGATTAAATGTGCAATATAACGCCTGGAGACAGGCATAGTGTCTCTGCTTGACGTGACTGACTGATGCTGACAGGCTTTCCAGTGCTCAAACTCCTGGTGGAAAACTGTCACACAGCAGACCTTTGGATAGGTTTGCTTCAGTGTATTAGAGAGTCTTTGTACGGCTACAGAATACATTACTGATCAGAGTTTTCGGTTCAGACCACCACCACCTACACAAAACGCTGAACAAAGGCAGGATGAGAAATGAGGTGTCACACAGTACATTTCCAGCTGCGTGGGGGCTATTACATGTCATTTACATTCAATGAAATGTGTTTTCTTGCATGGCTGCAGTGTAAAGAAGTCTGCTTACTGTAGCTGTTGGGCTGGATGAGGCTACTTAATGCTTCTGGTGAATCGATGCCGTGCTCTTAAAAGCAGTTTATCTTTAAGTAATGTACAGCTGATTGTGTGTATAGAGGATGAGACATTTTGGGTAGTGTTATCAATGATATTGATGAGCCTTGACATTGACCAGCTTGTTTTGATATCTCTTTTCTTTAGTGGGGTTGATGCCATATAACTGCAGCGGCTCCTGTTCAATTATTGGGGACCTTTGTTACATATCTTACCTATCTCTGTCTCCCCGTGCTTCCTGTCTGTATGGACATAAAAAGGCACAATGCCAAAAACAAAGCAAAAAAAGGACCTTTAAATGTTTTGCAGGGCTGGGTATTGTGTGAAATCTTTCTAGTGCCTATACAAGAGTTTGATGATGTTAATTAACATTAAAAGTTGTCAAAACATAAGCAGCCGCGCAAGAAGTTTGCCTACATAAATAAACAAAATTGACATAATTATGATTTTAAATCTGTAAATACATGATTAGAATACAAGCAGACAAGATTAATTGATTCTTGACCGTTGTCAGTACTTGGTGCTACAGACACATTTCAGCTAATACAAAAACAAGTAATGAAAATATTGGTTAGATGCAGCCTGAGCTCCTTCCCTCCTTTTAGAGCTGAGGTGATTAGTCGTTTGACAGAAAATTAATCAATATTGCTAATTTGTTGATCGTTTAAGTTATTTATCATGCCTTTGTTGTCAAAATAATGTAGGATGAGGATTTGCTGTTGTTTTAAATCACTGTAAAGTGAATATCTTTGAGTTTTGGACTGATGGTCAGACGAAACAAGTTAAAATCAGATGTTATAATATAATTGTGACGGGTGTTTTTCACTACTTTCTGCCATTTTTCTAGACTCAGTTATTTATTGGAAAAATGATCGTCAGATTATTTGATAGTGAAAATAATTGTTAGTTGCTACCGTACTTTGCTTAATATATCTTGTAGTGGTTGCTTTTTCCCTACCGTAATTTGTGGAATATAAACATGTTTTCTCACAGTATTTATAACTTATAACCAATATTTATAACTTCTCAAATGTCAAATGTTGTCTATATAAGCAGCCTTACAAAAACTACAAAAAGTTAGCAAATATCAGATTAAAGAACAAGTAAATGAGACAGATCTTGATTAAGACATTCAAAGCTGAATATTGGTACTTGACAGCTATTAAAACTCTTTGCTCAAACATTTTTTGAGAATAGATACCGAGGCCAAACATTTAGTCAGTGATATGTAAAATGAAATGAACTGACGACATCAAGCAGAATTGCTTTTTCTGCTACTAGCTTCTAAAATGTGTGAATTGGCTGCTTTTCTCTGTTTTTTTTAATTTTTATCAGCGCACACTGAATGTCTTTGGGTTTCATATTGTTGCTCAGACAAAGCAAGCAATTTGAAACAGCTGCAGCTAACGATTTCTCCATTTTCATTATCGATTAATCTGCCAATTATTTTCTCAAATAATCAATTAATCATTTTGTTGATGAGATGTCAGACAAAAGTGAAAAAGAGCCCAAGGTGGCATCTTCAAATTACTTGTTTTGTCTAACTGACAGTTTCCTATCATACAAGTCAGAGGGAGAAATCCTCACATTTGAGAAGCTGAAAGCAGCAAATATTTGACATTTTGTCTTGAAAAGTGACTTAAATGATGAATCAATTATCAGATAATTGCCAGTTTTTCTGTTGGAAACATCACCGCGGGCTCTCAGACGTTGTTATGGACACTATTCACTATTTTCCTGACATTTCACAGACCAGACAGTTAATCTGTTATTAAACAGACTGATTAATCGATAATGAAAACAATCATTAGTTGCAGACCTTCCTCTGAGAGTCCAGCCTGAGCCTCTTCCCTCCTTCTCACCCACTCCTCTCAGTCAGCTGTCCGACCAATAACACAAAAACACTCTGCGGCCTGTGCTGTCCTCACCCCCGCTCCCCCTGCCAGTGTCACACTGCCTGTGACTCAGAGGAACTCCGAGTTCTGCTCTAACGAGGAGACTATAGAGTTAACTCACTCTCTCACACACACACACACACACACATATGCACAAACTGTCCATGTGTGTCACGCACATGAGACTTGGTGGTACTGCAGCTCCCTGGAGACATGGACACACTCACACACAAACACACGCGCGACATATGCACATGTAGAAACATTACAGATATACAGAAATAACACACACACACACACACACGCAGGCGTACACTGTAATGTGGCTTTGAAGGCCTGCTATGAATCATGGGTGTTTACACATCCATCCATCCCGGCTTGTTTTGCTGTCAGACTTCATCAGACTGTGCAGACTACAAAGCAGAATGTTTATGGTTTTGGCATGTCACGTCTTGTGTTCCCTGCTTTCTCATTGTGAATCAAAGAAGGGATTGATTATATCGAAGATTGTTTTTTTTCCCTCCAAATTCTACTTATATTCAATATTCAGGTCATGAAAGAAGACCTCGCAGCCTAGTTTCAGCTTCACCCAGGTTTGCAGAACTCGTTTTTTCTTTTTTTATATGAGTTAATTGCGTATTGATATTCCATTGATTAGTTTCAATTTACATACATCAGGTTTCACGAGCCTTCACAGGTTGGAGAGCTGATTTATTACGATCTCGAGTTTATCCCACTGTGTCACGCTTCATGAACGTGGAGAATTGTAAATGAAACCCTGAAAGCCCCGATCTCAGATTTGTTTCATGCCTCTCGAATGTTAACATAAAAGGGCAAAATTCTGCAAATCCAGGGCTTTCAAATGGGGAAAATAAGCTTTGAGCAACATGCCATTCTAATTCAGTTGACGGGCCCATTTTGCTCTAATGTTCACAAGCCAAAAAAAATGCAAACAAAGCTTTGTGTTAACAACCGTGCACTGCCTGTACCTGCAACTTGTTTGTGTCAGTTGAAAAAAAAAATACCTGCAGTTGTCTGGTTTTGATTTCAGTGTTGCAGCTCCCTTTTTTTGTTTTTGTGTGTGGAGTCAATATTGAGCCTTAATGGGTTTAGTGCGACAGTAAAGAGTCTAATTAATCAGCTAATTGGACAGCATGCGTGAAAAGGTCAGCTGTCACTGACTGGCAGGAGCAGCCGTGAAGCATTATGACAGATGTCATGTTTATGTGGCCTCAGTGACTGATTGGCTGCCTCTGGTGCTTTCTCCCTCTCCTTATCTCCTATACTCTTTCCTTATCGTCTCTTTCTCCACATTTCAACACATTACTTTTTTTCTCGTTCTCATTTTTCATTCCTTCGCTTTCCTCCTTGTTCATTAACCGCCTCACCCTCCCTCCTTCCCTCCCTCTGTCTCTGGCTGTGTTTTTGTAGCTGAACGACGGGCGCTTCACGATGACACAGCTGGTCGGGATGCTGCGTGGCATCGCTGCGGGGATGAAGTACTTGTCCGACATGAACTATGTTCACCGAGACCTCGCCGCCCGGAATATCCTGGTCAACAGCAACTTGGTCTGCAAGGTCTCTGACTTTGGCCTGTCACGCTTTCTGGACGACACTTCCGCTGACCCCACTTACACAAGCTCCCTGGTCAGTATCGTGTGTGTGTGTGCTAACTCCGCTCTGTGTTTGTATACTCTGCATGTTTAATTGAGCTTGTTAATTTGATCCCCTTCAGTTGTTTCACATGTGCATATGGAGGCATGTGTGACTGTTCATGTGTGCCAATATTTGCGTTAGTGTGCGAGGCCGTCTGTGAAATTTGCATTAGCTTCTGCATGTGTTGTTATACGACTGAAGTGTCTCCCAGGGTGTTGATACCATCCCCCTCTGTGTGTGTGTGTGTGTGTGTGTGTGTGTGTGTGAGCAGGGAGGGAAAATTCCCATCCGGTGGACGGCGCCAGAGGCCATCGCCTTCAGGAAGTTCACCTCAGCCAGCGATGTGTGGAGTTACGGCATCGTCATGTGGGAGGTGGTGTCCTATGGAGAGCGGCCATACTGGGACATGAGCAACCAGGACGTGAGTTAGCATGGCAGCCTCATGTTACAAACACGTATCCAAGGACCAAATGCACATGCCGGGAGTTTTATGTCCACGTTTGGGGCCGGCTGAGAGTTTCTGTGAGCTGTTGTGGCTTTGATTTCCAGCGTGACGTGTTGGACCTGGGCCTGTTCTGCTGTCTTTATCTCCTCATTGCAGATGCTGGTGCAGCTGTGTGCCTGTGTTCTAGTTTTTACCACCTTATTTACAGCCCTAGCCTGCCCACCCTCTACAAACCCATACTGCAAAGCCTCCCTCCTCACACACACACGCACACACAAAGGCATTTTTTTTAACAGGCGTTGTTACCTGTAGGCTATCTGCACTGCACAGACGTCGTAACTACAGCAGTGAGCTCGCAGGAAAGAAAAAGAAATCTCTTGGTTCCTCCTCCCTGAACAAAGTACTGAAGCAATGTGTACACCTCCACTTTATTCTCTGAGGAATTGCTGCTCTGTATTGCGCTTCAGAAAGAGAGTTGTAACGCTGATAGCAATAAAGCAAAAAAGGAGCCGGAATGAAAAATGCCAGTAATGTATGTATAACTTTCATAACAAAACCCACATGCAGTAATGAAAGCATCAAAGTGGAGGCCCTCTATTGTTCCCAATAGCCTTTGTGCCACAGTCATCGCTCAATAAGCAACAGAGTCAACAAATGCGAGGTATAAACAGAGGTGCTCGCCGGCGAGAAGCACGACATAAAAATCAAAGGACAAGCAGCAGGAGAAGAGGAGTACAGCAGAAATGTTTTATTGTTCCCAAATGGCATTTTTTTTATTGTTGTGGGGAGTTAAAACCCATACAGAGCTTATGGAAGGAAACGCAGTTGCTAGGCGAAATCAAATCAATGAGCGAACGTTTTCATCCTCCACTTAT
Source organism: Macquaria ambigua (assembly GCA_008360985.2). Classification (NCBI taxonomy): domain Eukaryota; kingdom Metazoa; phylum Chordata; class Actinopteri; order Centrarchiformes; family Percichthyidae; genus Macquaria; species Macquaria ambigua. Next base: position 84,661 of record VMKM01000860.1, on the reverse strand, counting down.
TGTCTCCCCTGTCAATCATGCCCGTTTTGAAGTGACAACTTTGAGAAGACTTGAGAATATTGTTTTTATAGTTTTGCAAAGATACTGAAAGGAAGATTGGAATGTGTGACAGCATGAGCCGAGAAACTGTCTAATGTAGGACATAATACAGTAACTGGGGATTATTCTTCCACCACACTAACAAAGGCCAAACAGAGTGTGCGTAATACAAATGAGTCAGAGCCAAATGTTAACACTTTTTGTCAAAGCATCACATGAAGTTCCTCCTTATATGCAAGATCTTCTGGGTCAATGTTTTGTGTGATGCTAGCGGCATGGCTCTATGGATGGCAATGTCGGTCAAACACTTTGGTTCAGAGTGAAATATCTTTACAATTATTGGATAGATTGCACTAAAATCGTATACAGATATTCATGGTCCCCAGAGGATGAATCGTTATCGACTTTGGGGATTCTTTAACTTTTCCTTTAGAGTCACCATGAGGTTGACATCTGTGGTTTTGAGTAAAACATTTTGACAACTGCAGGATGTTTTGCTAAGAAATTTGCAACAGATATTCATGTTCCCCAGAGGATGAATTGTAATAACTTTCCTTAACTTTTCCTCTCGCACCATCATCAGTGTGTAGTGCTAATTGCATGCTAAAAGATTACATGATGTGGAACACTGCTGAACATCAGCATGTTAGCATTGTCATTGTGAGCCTGTTGGCATGTTGATGTTAGCATTTAGCTCAAAGCACCGCTGTGCCTCAGTACAGCCTCACAGAGACTTTTAAGACTGACTTCCTGTCCCTCAGGTGATGACGGCAGTGGAGCAGGACTACCGACTGCCCCCGCCCATGGACTGCCCCATGGTGCTGCACCAGCTGATGCTCGAGTGCTGGATGAAGGAGAGAAACCTGAGGCCCAAGTTCTCCCGCATCGTCAGCACCCTGGACAAGCTGCTCCGCAACGCTGCCAGCCTCAAGGTGGTGACCAGCACCTACTCAGGGTGAGTCCACATGCAGAAACAGAGGAAGCGTTTAATCAAAGACCTAAGTAGTTTTCTCACACACTTTTCTTAAATAAAGAAAGATTCAAGTCATAGTTTATGCCTTAGCATTGTTCTCAAACCTGCCTTTCTTACATTAAAGTGAATGGAGAGAAGTTTCAAGGTGGATGGAAATGGAATTGCTTTTGGAAATGTGTTACATTGCAGCTCTTTTTAGGAAAGCAAAGCACTTCACTGTTGCCACCTTGGCAAGTTTGTTGTGAGATTTAGCAACTTTTCAGAAAAACTTGCTGAATGTATTTTCTAAATAGCTGCAGCATGCAGCTATGTATAGAGGGACCGTTGTAAAAAAATCTCAGTTCAAAACAGCCACCAGACTTTTACGGTAAATGCAGAAGCTCATAGTAGAAATGTTATAATATTTGATCACAAATTTGCAGGAACTTTCATCATAAAGTCTGTAATGTTGGCTGGATGTGTTGGTGCAGTTTTGTTGTGCTGTTGGCTGACTTGACTTTTGAGGTTTTTCTACCATAACAGCAGAATAGTGCTAACACAAAAAAAAGGGGTGATGCAATTCCTTCTCTTTCACCTTGTGTGAAATTGTCCCCTGTATTGTATATGACGGCTGTGAAGTGCAGGATGAAGACTCCTCCTGGTGCAGAGACGAGCAGTGCAGAGCCTCTGGGTTCTTGGAATAAGATGTCACAGTAAAAAAAAATATGGCTGGCCTAAAGAGAGGCACAACAAGGTTCATGCTTGTTGGGTTTGGTTTGTTTTATGCTTTCGGTTGATTTGGGAGGATATTTCTTTGAGCTGAAGGGTTTTACTGCCAGACAGACGTCTGCCTCTTCTTCTCTGACGCTTCCCTTGGAAGTGTAGAAGTTGACTTATTCATAGGTAGCCGTCCTCATGTTGACGAGTTGTTTTTCAACTTTGTTTTGAGCTCAGTCTCTCCAAATGCTCCAGCCATTTTTCACTGACGTGTTTGTTCTGAATTTTGTTAGCCTGGCATCCAGTCAACAGTGTCATTAGTGCTGGTTTAGATGCTAGATCCTCAGCTCTGTAGTGATCTATAATGAATCTAGTGCACATCCTCAACTCTGTGGCTCTGACTATGCGATAGTCTCCTGTTTGCGACACACAAAAGGCAGAATTCATACATACAGTATCCAGGTCTTGTGCCAGCTCCTTGGCTCACAGTTTCACTCTAACACCGAGCCCCAAGGGCGATTCCTGTGCCAGGATTTGGGCTCAGTGAAGCTAATTGTGTGTGGAAATGTAATGGCTGACCTCGGTTTAATTCCCCCTATACTTGGCTGGATGCTGGAATGTAGGTGATAGGACAGACAGCAGCCAGAGCTGCTGATGTGGAAAAGCAGGAGGTGATGAAGTGTGAGTAATAAGAGAGATTGAGGAGAAGCTAAAAGAGAGGAATGTGTTTAATTAGGTTGCTAATGAGCTTTTTAATGCATCAGGGGAGGGCGCGCCCAATGCTGTGATGGGCAAATAGGAAAGGGATGTGTGTGTGTGTGTGTGTGTGTGTGATGCTTGTGTGTGTGCAGTGCATGTTATGCTACGTGTCGCTGTGTGCAGATGACATGCCAATGATTAATTTATGGCCTCATCTGTATGCAACAGCAAGACAGATAGACGGAGAAGGAGCAGGAGGAAGAGAAGGATCATGTTGTCAGAGCATGATTTAGAGAGCGTCTCCCGTGTTTGCGCGCGCGGGAAACGCTCGCTTCTGCCCACCTGCCATTGGCTGCTCAACGATGTTGCTGCAGATAACGGAGGGAGAGAGAGGATATGAGATGCAGCGCTATCTGCAGAGTATCTTCAGCCACGAGGGCCTTAAAAGCAAGGACACTGGCCGAGGAACAAAGGACACTCGGAGGCTGCAGCACTTTTTTTTTTTCCAAGATAGCTGAGAAATATGTTGAACTTTTATTAAAACTGGTAACGTGATGAATAGATCTGGCTCGGCATTTGAGTTGGACTATCGCAGATGAAGCTCTAGATCAGCAGATTCGAGCATATTCTCATGGTGCTGTATCTTTTATTGTTTATAACCGCGAGGTCTTAGGCGTATATACTATGCAGAATTTAGCTACACTGACACTAAGATGGATTAGACCTTTATTCACCTTCAATGAGAGCACTTAGCGGAGTAATAAGGAGCTGTGTCTTTTGTTTAAAGTGGCTGTGAACCTGCTGCTGACCCGTGTGGCTTTGTGTTGGCAGGGACCTGCTGCGGCTCGGAGGGACGCTGCCGGGACACAACAGGAAGAGTCCGGACAGCAGTCAGGAAATCGTTCGGCAACAGATGAGCCAAACTCTCCCCATCAGAGTGTGAGCCGCTGCAAACCGGAGGATACAGAAGGAATAAAAACTACCTAGAAACTCTGACATGAAGAGCCTGATGTAAAATAAAAAGAAGAAAATCAAAAGAAGGAAGCTCCGGCTACAGAGAGAGAAGGAGGACCGTTTTGGAGACTTGGATCTCAATTTGGAGATTGATTTAAAGAGAACTTTCCATTGCAGTGTGTGTGTGTTCATTACTTGACACTTGTGGATTTGTGACTATTGACATAAAGCCAAACTTCTTATTGCCCCCCCTCTCAGGTTGTGTTTGCATGTCTGCATGTGTTTTCTGCTGGTTGGGAATCAGTCTTTCCTTCTCTTCCCCCTCAGACTGAGGACCGGAGAGCTCACACAGATGATACAGTAGGATTCAGTGTCTAGATGATACAACAGTGCCAATATAAAGCAAACATTTGCTTAAAACTAACTCAACTTAAGACCGCTCCTCATCTTCAATCCAATCTCCAATCGATCTTTTTTTTTTTTTTTTTTTTAACCCAACCAACTGTATTCTTTTATTTTGCTTTTTTGGGAAACAAGAAAAAAAAAACACACTTTTCATCTGCTTCCTCTTAAATACTGTCTTCCACATGTACTGGGAGATATACGTGTTACAAATCTGTACAAAGCATCCGAGTCTTCACACCGTCTCTCTGTCAGAGGGGAGATGTAACTGACACTGTGCGGGACACGTCATGTGCATGCCAAAGTGGAAACTTCTTCATGAGAAAAGTACAAATAAGTTCCACGTTAACTGTTGCTTTGGTGGCATTTTGCTGTATGGACTTTAACGTCCATGTTTTTTAACCTTATTTGATTCATATACGCATTGTTTTGAATGCTAAGTTATTATCTATTACTGCAAAGAGGTGTTTTTGTGTTTTTTTTACAAGCACCGGGGCTTCACTTTTTTATTACAATGCTTGTTTTTTCACACATTAACAAACCAGACAGACATGAATGAGTGAATGAAGAAGGAAATGTTCTGCTCAGACAGAAGGATTACCTTTAAAAAACACTGAGGAGACTTTGTCCAGATCGCCTGTGGTAGTGCTGTGTTGTATATTTTACTTTGGCGAATGTGTTGCAGATCAGTGGGAATTAAAAAGGTCACTATCCAGATGATAGCCTCCTGACCTTAATATTGACCTGACCTACAAACGTTGATGTAGATCACGTATTTGGTTCATGTGTTTTCTTCAGCACGCCAGCTGTCAGCGCAGTTCCTATCTAAAAACAACTGCCTGTATATAATACTATATTTCTATTAGACCAGTCAGCTCAGCATTTACAACTATCTGACCTGACTTTGGCCTCTCTATGACCCTCGTTTATATGCTTGTTTGTTTTATTGTTGGGGAGCAAACAAATGGAGAAATTGCATTTTAATGGTCATTGCATATCTGAAACTATATGTCACAACGAAAGAAGAAAATGTGTGTCTGTTAGGGCAGACTTTTTCCTGTGCAATTAAAGGTGTATTAGATTGTAAAAAGAAAAAAAATGCCAGAAAACTAGGAACAAAAATAAGCATTTCTCTTTCAGTATTTTTACGATAATCATATGCAAATAAATTATTAAACGGATCTCTGGTATTCTCTTTGATTTCTCGTCGGGTTCACCAGGCTGAAGTTCCAGGTCTCCTCTTATCTGGCTGACGGATGAAAGGAGGGAATAGCAAGTGTGTTTTACCTCCTCAGTCGGAATATCACAGCAGCTTTGGATGGACTCATTAAGATTTAAGGTTAATCAAAGTCCGGTCCATGCAGCTCGCCAATTAGCGAGACCACAGGACTATTCTGGGGATTTCAGTCTCAGTTGCTGCTGGAGAGGCTTCAAGGAGGCAAAGTTAATCTGGCTTCACACCAAATGTCAGTGTTGTTTGGCTTTAATCTGTCAGCCAGGACACAAACTGGGTCTCTCTCCATACCAGTGCAGATGAGTGAAGCTGTCACCTTCTGTTTCTATTGACTGAGAGGAAGCTCTTCCATCGGGAGCTCCGGAGGTTCATACTTAACCATTTTTGACTCGCTGCTCAGACAGCAGCTGCCAAGATCAGCCACCAAAGGGAGGACTGGTGGTGTCGTGTTCTACGCATGTTCTCTAATCATCTCTGCTGCTCTCACAGGCTGTACACACACCGGGTCAACACAAAGGCCAGATGGAAATGTGCAATATATGCAGACACTGAGTGAAATTCCACTGGGTGACCCACGAAGCGTGGCATTTATCATGTGTGTCAGAGCTTTGCAGGTAGATGGCAGATAAATGCTTTGTGGTGGTATAGCTGCTGTTTCCGTTGAAGAAAGAAAGATGTGTAGAGATGCTTGACCTTGGAGAATATTACGCATACAAGCCTGCTGAGACCTATACTGAAGAGGGCCCAGCTTTTAATCAAGCTCTAAAACACAAGAGGAGCCTATTTTAAACGTGTTTGCTTGGTATTTTCCATTGCATCCAAGACCTGACACAATGTCAAAAGTGAGATTTCGCATCCTGTTTACCATTAAACATTTGAAGCGTTTCCAGCTTTCGCAGGCTGATGTAGCTTGCTACTCACTGGAGAGAACATTCGCAGTCCTCCATCTCAGCAGAGCTGGATGTAATGTTTTTCACTGCTGCATCTTAAAGATGATGCAAAATGGCAGCAAACCTAAAGGAAAATTATCTCATTATCGTATTACAGACCATTAAGTGATGAGAAATCGGCTGCGACAGTCTCTCACAGAGATTTTAATGAGCGTGCTAGGTGGAGGGAAAACTGTGGAGGTGATGGCAGGATAACAGACAGTTTTTTATTTCATGGCTGCTGGTTGCTCATCAGTGACCAGACAGTCTGCGGTTCAACATCAAATCCCTACATCACCAGAGTGATCCCCGCGATTACTGCGAGATTAGCAGCAGCTCGGCTGTTATACTGGATGTACATAATCACGCACAAACACCAGCCAAGAGAGGACATGCAGAATAGAAAGACATTTCAAACACACATGCATATTCAGATGCATAACTATACACACTTGTACACCCCCGCCCCCCCCACCCCCCACTCACACACAGATCTGCTGGATTGGCAGTGATTTGTCAGATTTAGCTGCATCTACTTGTGTACCCCTTCTGAATGCACCAGTCAGTTCTCTTCCAAGCTCAAAGCTCTCATTTGCCATCCTGTCCAAAGCAAGTTTAATGCCTCCAATTACAGGGGGTCTGCAAGCAGGCAGATTTGGAGCGAGGAGGCTTGGCAGGAGAGTTTGCTACGCATCAGGGCCTTTTAACAGAGTAGTGATTTGCTGCTGCTGGTGCCGAAGCTGCCTGCGCCGGCTCATCAATGGAAAACTACCCTCTTTATGGTGAAGCGCACGCAGCACTAAGCCGAAACTGTGAGGAGAGACACAAAAATATCAGGCTTTTTAACAACGCGGTACTGGCTCTTTTTCACACTCACTGTGGAGGAATTTCTGCATCTCTGCACCGCAAGCACAAATGGAAATCAAAGTCTTTTCAGCAGTAATTTTTATGTAAAATGGGCTGTATTTTAATTGAATGTTCTGAGATACTGTGCAGCAGGGTGGAAAGGCAGCAAATGAAGGAATATAGACAAGATAGCTGCAGTAACGCTGAAAAATAACATGTTATATGGTGCATTAAATACATACGACAGTCAAGGGAGGACTTTTTTATCTTGAAAATCAGCTTTGATTTGACATTGACGGCCATGCTTTTTTTGTATAATATAATATATATTGTCTCTAAAGTATTGTGTGTTTAAATCCCTAATTTGGCAGATTTTATTAATCCATATTCATATAATTGATCATATGCACCAGAATTAGAGAGATGTAGAGTATCCCCATGAAAGTCAACCTTTACAGGATCACTTCCTGCACTCCACATTGCATAAAACCTTAATTAATGCAGTTGTACTTTATTCTGACTATTAAAAATGTACTCGAATATGTTATCTATCACTCACTTATACACAGCGAAGACATTAAGTTCATTTTTCCTATTCACAGACACTAATTAACCATTAAGAACTTTTAGAAAATGGCGTAATTTCCCAGCTTTCCCTTGATTTTACAGTAAATCTATAATTCACAAGTGAGACATTCTTCTTTTTTAATCCAAATTAATGGATTATTGTAATCTTGTTAAAGATAATCCGTTACTCCTTAACCCTGGTCTTCAAGTATTATATCTGAACATTTCAGCGAAGCAGCTGGCCCTAAATGCAGCTGTAATCTTTACTGCAGCATCACGTCTAATGAAAAATATAAATGGGGAGCTGCAAAACATCTCATTACAGAAATACTCAATTTTCCCCTCAAATGATTTGTTCACATTTAATTAAAAACAGAAACACCCTTACAAACACACATGCATTACACACAAATAATGCCTCCCAATTTCGCCTTTACCTCTCAGCACTTTGCTCATGAAAGCCTTCAGTGTTGCAGCGACTGATGATTAGCATGACAGTGCACTTTGTGCTCAGAGAGGCCTCCCCACCTCTGCCCGTCTGTGGATAGATCTCTGCAGTGTGTGATCCATTAAATGGCCTCTGAAGCTGTGCCCATTGATTAACGGGTGACAGTACCCTGCTGGGTTTGAAGGACGGGATACTGTGCATCAGAAAAGTGGCTGTTGGCTGTTAGCTTAGCACAAAGACTGGAAACAGCCAGACTCTAATCGTTTTTACACTTTCGTACAAAACCGAAGTGTAAAAATGACAATTCGTACTCCTACTGCTGGTTGGGTAGCTTAATCCATACATCACAATTTATTTGTTTATTATATTTTGTATTAATAATCTGGATCTGCAAAGTAACTAGTTACTAAAGGTATCGAAAAAATGTGGTGGAGTAAAAAGTACAATATTTGCCTCTGAAATGTAGGGGAGTAGAAGTATAAAGTAGCATAGAATGGAAATACTTAATTAAAGTACCTCAAAATTGTTCTTAAGTACAGTACCTGAATAAATGTACAGTTTTTGTACAGATTAAACTAACAAGATATAACAGACGGATATCTTGATGGATTTTGTTACCTTTGGACAGAGCTAGGCTAGCTGTTTCCCCCTGTTTCCAGTCTCTGTGCTAAGCTAAGCTAACTGGCTCCAGCCACATATTTACCTGACATGAGTATGGTATCAATCTTCTCATCTAACTCTCAGCAAGAAAGCAAGTAAGCTTATTTGCAACTGTTCTTTTAATTAGCTGCAGCTAATCGTGACTCTCACAGGGTGAGGAAGTGACATTTCACCGCTGAGTTGTGTGTGTGTGTTCGACTAGGAGGCCATGACTGCGCTGTCAGGGTGCCATGAGGGGAAAAATCGAGAAACACTGTGACGTCGTCCATTGTGCACTGTAAAAATATAACAAAATACAGCATCTAAAAGACCACATCTGACTGCCAGGGTGTGTTTCAAAGCACCAAAGCAGTGAGCTCTTGGTGAAAAGAGGGGCCAACAGAGATCATTAGCATGCATGTGAATGGGTTTGAAAGAATGAACAGATTATGCATTTGTATGTTTGCTGATGAGATAGAGGGGTTTAGGTCCCCCAACCCAGTTTGAATCACAAATCCCCACCAGGGGAGGGGAAAGGCCACGGATAGAGAAGAGCAGGAAGAGACAGACTTTAGGCTTTTGAGTAAACATGGTGGGGGGGGGTGATGCTGTGGTCTCAGAGCAGATGTCCCAAATTGGCAAAGAAAAGAAAAGAAGACCAAAGGGATCCTGAGCTCAACCCCTATCTTTCTAAATCTGCAAAGTATCTGTGTGGAGCATCGGGGCGGATCGCACCGCCGGGCTGCCAGTCAAAGTTTTGAGAGGTTGTTTTCAGAGCCCCTTTTGTTGTGGCCTGTGGAGCGTGTTAGCAACAAGGCCGTGAGTGAGAAGGCTGGCTGGCTGGCTTCAGGGACTCTCCTCTGCATGTGGAGGGCTTTACAGTTCGCTGGAAAGATGAGGAGAGACAAGGAACAAAAATACTTCCTCGCCGTCCGAGCTGAGAGCGGCGACGAGCCAGTATGTCGCACTGTCTCGTCCTGTTACCGGGGTCAACGGCGCTGATGTTGACAGTGATATGTGTCACCGCGGGTTTGTAATTAAATGGGAAGAGGCTGTTTGACTGAAATGCAGCGTGATCTCTTTTTGTCTATATCACAAAGAGATACAAACACACACACACACACACACACTCACAAGCGCGCAGGCAGATTCTTATCGCCTGAAACTACCTGTATATTCGAAATAAATGGCCTGCCAAGCATTTGATGGGTTGGCTAGAAATCCCAAATGCTTATACTGCCTTGGCTGCTTTCAAGTAATCATCCCCATGGTAACACCTGACACCAGCTATTCATCATGAAGCCCATATAAACTCCGGCATATTCACAACAACAAGTCACACAGTCAACTTTTTATACCCGCTGCTGACAAATAGCTACACAAAACATGTCTGTGCATGATGATACATTCAAAATCAAATCCCCTTATTAAAGCTAAGTTGCATGTCTGCTGTGTGTGTGTATGTGTGTGTGTGTGTGTGTGTGCGTGTGTGTGCTTGCATGTGTCATGTTGCACTCAACATTAATTGTCAGTCGTTAGCGGTAATGTGACAGGTGAAAGTGAATTTGTTAAGATGGCATTGACTCTAATGTGTTGCTATAGTTTATATCAGCCAGTCGAGCGCGCGGCGTCAGTGGATGAATATTCAGGAATCAGAGCCTCATTTAGCATTAACACAAGCTGAAATGGAAATTCTTTGGCCTTAAATTAAACTAGATGAGGATGCACACATAGCACAAATAGTCCTACTGTATGTAGCTGTTATTTTTTTTCTTCTCACTTCTCTGTGTTTCAACCATCTGTCAGTGATATTGATGTTTCTCACAGAGGACTACAGGGCGCAGGATGAAGGGAAGGAGCGAGAGTGAGGAAATATTTGTGGGATGTAGTCGTACACATCTTCTCATCACTCCGTCACACGGAGACTGGGGGGCAGATATAGAGACCTGGGGTTTTATCTTGATGCTGGATTGCAATCAGTTTTAGTCGGTGGTGAAGGAAGTGTTCAGGTCTTTTACTTAAGTAGAAATAGTAATACAACAAAATAAAAATGCTCACTTACATGTTGCAACTGCAAAATAACTTCAGCAGTCAAATAAATGTAGCGGAGAGTATAGTACAATATTTCCATCTGAAATGTAGTGGAATTCAAATATGAGTATCTCAGGATTGTACTTAAGTACAGAGCATGGAGTGCATGTGAAATATCTCAACAACTATGTGATGGATTGCCATGACGTTACGTACAAACATTCATGGTTCCCAGAGGATGAATCCTACTAACTTTGGTGATACCCTGACTTTTCCTCTAGTGCCTCCATGAGGTTGACATTTTTGGTTTTGAGTGAAATATCTCAACAAATACTGGACGGATTGCCATGACATTCATGTTCCCCACAGGATGAACTGTAATAACTTTAGTGATTCCTTGACTTTTTATCTAGCGCCATCACCAGGTCAAAATTTTAATTAGTCAAATACATGGTTTATGACTAAATACCTGGGAAAGTAAGCAATAGTACTTTCTGTTTAGTGCTAATTAGCAAATGTTAGCATGCTAACATACTAAACTAAGATGGTAAACAGGCTGTGTCCTAAATAACTCATTCACTCATTCACTCCTCCCTTTATAATAAACATTCACCAGTTAACTTAACAGTGAGCAATAAACTATAAGTGAGCATCTATAAAATGCAGAGCATTGCATTGTGGGATTGTTAGCAGAGAGTAGTGTACATGTAATGGACACCACTTTTCGTTCCATTGTGGAGGGCACTATACAGTGGATACATTTACAGTCAAATAAAATGGCAAACGGCAAATAGGGAGTGACACAGCAATGGTAAACATTAAACCTGCGGAACATTAGCATTAGCATTGTGAGAATGTTAGCATGCTGACATTAGCATTTAGCTCAAGGCACTGCTGTGCCTAAGTTCAGCCTCACAGAGCTGCTAGTATGGCTGTCGACTCTTAGTTTGTTTGAATCTGGATGTCAGGCTTTTTTTCCCAAAGCCTACAAAGTATTTTAAAGTCACAATTTGACACAAAGAGCGCTTCTTTTTAAAGCATTCGTCAAGCGGAAATTTTGCAGCTCATTGTTTTTGCCTGAGCTTCAAAGAGCGGAGTAGAAGAAAGTCGTGCTCCCGACTGCTACAGGTTCCCTATCTGTGGACTGCAGATAATGAGGTGGTATCTGTTAGCTGGAAGAGAGGAGCCCAGCCGGACCAGGGCATCGGTCCACGGAGAATCGGTGTCTCATCCAGTCAAACAGTAGCATATGGTTTTGTAAGGTACATCCTGAATTCCTCCAGGTTTAATGTCTCCATCAAAAGAAGATCAAAAGGAAGGGATTAGAGCAACATAACAGAGGTAAGTGTGGAGAGGAGTCTTCGCTAAACTCCAGAGCGCTTTTGATACCGCTCATCCCTGCCAAACCGTAGCCATGGCAACAGTGAAGAGGGAAGTGTGCGGCATTGATAAGAGTGCGACAGGGGATGAAGGGGTTGACAGATCATTTTGGAGAAGTCTGACCCTTCTGCAGAAGGACCGTCATCTTGTCTGGGAAATTAATACCATACGCAGATGGTGTGTAGAGATTGACAGTCTCGGACCCAATTCTCTCTGTGGTAGCAATTTAACACATATCATACTACAAAGTGTTAACTTCAGACACCAGTGAGGGTATTTTCACACTGTAAATGTCTGTGACTGTGGGTCTCTTCTTCAAGTCCTTTAGGATTTATCTGCTGTGCCAAGCTTACCCTGCTTCACATTGTTAGGAAAATATCCACAAAACTCCACTAGCATGCCTTTAGCTGGGCTTTAGCACGGTGCTACAGTAACGGATGTCATGCAGCAATAGGCGTTCAACATCAAGGGCTCCAGTTTAAAAAGGACAGGATCACATGAGGCGACAAATTAAATATCGACACTCTTGCTCTTCCCTAATTTGTTAAAAACTGCACTTCTTGCAAGTAGGATTTTATGTAAACAAGACTGGGAAAAAAAAGGCTTACTAGCTATAGAAAACCACTGGGAATGCTTCATTTGCTCTCTTCATCTCTGAACACATGAAGAGAGAGAAAAAGAGGAAGAGGAAGAGCAATGTACAGTAGAAGGGCCTCCAGCCTGCCTCAGGGGCAGCAAGCCGGATACAGCGTATGATTTCACAAACAACGTTAGTTTTTGCACCACTGATTCAGGCAGAGTGTACTTAATTAGTAAAAATGGACACTAATTGAGCCCCAGCTGTATGTGGGGGGGAAAAAAAGATGTGAATCTCTAAGCACACACCAACCCAAGAGCTCCAAGTCTCTCTGATCCTCTTCTCCCCCCTGAGCTCCGTCTGTTCACTCACTGAGCGTGGCGGCTTGTTAGCACACTGGGAGATTTGTAAGGATAATGAAAACTCGGGACATGATGGAAGATTCAGCATGAAGAAGAGGGACTTCAGGACTTGTTCTTGGCTGAACGAAATGTTGTCCTGCAAGTGTTGTAGTAGCACAAAAAAAACCTCCCAATTTTCATGACCAGTAATATATGATTTACACCCAAATGTAAAATCTTGCTCTAATCTTATTGCACTGTGCATTTCATAATACACGGAGATTGTTTTGCAGCACATTTTGTTCGAACAGTAAATATGATTTCAGGATCTCAGCCAGACTGACTCAGCGGCTGCAGCTAAATGAACGAACACAACAAACTTGAAAGCTGACTTTACTAAAACATGTAAATGGGCTTTTCGCTATGCTAATGAAAATGTAAATTTCCACAGAAATAAACTATACAGCCAGAAGGCAAAGTAGAAACTGTTAAATACAATGGATTTGTCTTTTTACATGCACTGGGAGGCTTCATGTTTTTACACCGAACACAGATCTGTGGAGGTGTTTTAAATCAGTCAGTCTGCTTTGTTATTGCATGTTATCAGCTGTGCAGGTTTCACTCAGTATACGTAATTTCCTCTCATTGTGTTATAGATGGGAAACTGACAGATGTTTTCATGTTGTTGTTACACACAGACGCTCTCACATGTCACACAGAATGATCGTGATAATTATAATCATTACTTTTGTTTCACGGTTGTTGTTGTTTTTCTGTCATCTGTCTGGCAGGATCATGCAGTATGTAGCGTCATGTGTCCCTTTAGACCCACTTACTGATTTATCAGTTAAAACACAATTTATTGACAAACAAAATCATTATTATGGCATGCACTATAGGTCAAGAAAAAGTTATAGTATTGCCTCAAATAGATATTCATCCTCATTTTGCACACGTCATACAGCTGCTTACATCTTAAGTAAGGTCAAATGGCTAATTCAATCAGTCCTCTGAAACTGCGTAATATTTTAGAAAACATTATAATGCATGACATGTTCACAGTTAATAATCTATTTTACTCTTATAAGAGGTAATTCCAATTAGCAATATGCCAGAAAAGCTGTTCTTGATGAACACAATTAACCTAATTTAACTGTTTAAGATGAATTATTTACAATCAGCATGCTATTAATGTTAATGTCTGACATATGCTTCTCTTTGGTTGTCCAGTCTTTCTACTTACTGTACTAAATGTATAAGTGATGGTCAGTCTGAAGGACATCTGCACCTTCTCTTGTTAGCCTGCTGATCGTTGATAGCACGCAAGCTTTTCTTGGCAAGAGCACAGAAATTGACCTTTTATCAAGTTGAACTCAGTGGAGTTGAATAGCCTTTCTGTTTCCATGAGGTTCTAAGAAAAAAAAAGTTTTCGTGTCTTCGTCGTGTCCTGGTCATCAAAGGGCTGGCTGGAATTCAGGCTCTCTGTAATCTGATTTTAGGAGGACTGTAGAAGAAGAGACTTTCCTGCTGTTTTTGGCGTAAACAATCAGGCAGAGAAACAGCAGCTGGGAGAACGACGGTGTGTGTGTGTGTGTGTGTGCAGATGTGTGTTAAGGTAAAGAGGAAGAATATAGAAGGTGAAGCTGTTTTTCGCATAATAAATAATCATACAAATCATCAACACTCTGACCTTTATAGTCACAAGGTGTATAACCCTAACCCTGATGATGTCATAGTGATGTCACCAGGGTTATCTCAGCTTGGGCTTGGGGGCTACACATTTTAAACAAAAACCTGCTTCATAAACTGGAGGTGTGGAGTTTGAAATACAGAGGCATTTACCATACAGGGAGGGTAAACAAGAGGCTATCGAGTTGCATCATGGGAAATGGAGGATCCAGTGTTTTTGGAGACTAAAAGTCTGGATATCTCTGCTTCTGCTGTTTCGGTTTGACCATTCTTTTTTAAATCTGTCTCTCGCAAGCCCTCCATCTTTAAGGAAGTACATTACTAAATCACTGGATGCAACTTTAAGACTGGCACAATATTAAAAAGAGTGCCGGTTCCGTATGAGGAGAGCCACCACACATGTCCTCTTTTTGACACTTCAGCAAGGTGGAAGGTGAGCCAGTGTCACTTGAATCTGAATTTTTATTTGAACGCTGGTGTTGTTATACTACATTCATTTGGCAGACGCTTTTATCCAAAGCAACTTCATTTTTTTCCCCATGAACATACACTGGGAGCAATTTGGGATTCAGTGTCTTGCTCAAGGACACTTGTGGACAGGGGGAGTGGAACCACCAACCTCCCTCGCTTAAACATTCGGGTACCACTGTCTAACAAGGCACTCTTTACAAATGGTTTGTAAGTTGTAACTAATGGCTTTAATAATGGTTAATAAATAACTCAAAAATGCTTTATATTATAGTTCTTATTAATGGCTTATAACTGATCTATAAAGCATTAGAAATCTGCTTTGGTCTCTTTTCTCCTGTATGCTTCATTATAGACACACTCCTCATAGCCAGACGTGCAGCCTAGAAGACAACAGAACTTTTATTAAATGTATTTTAACACTGCCCTTTAGTAATCTTTTATAATGTGATGCATTATATACCTGCATTATATAGAATATGCACCAATCTAGTATTTCCTTCCCTGAATACAAAAACACAAAAACAAGATTAATGAAGCTGTTTTCAAGCGTTTTTGAAATGTGGGTGTTAAGCTTCTATTTGAAGTCTTATAGCTGCAGTTGCCAGTCAGAGGTCCAAGATGAGTCGGCCTCCTGTCTGTGTGAAACACACACCTTCTTTTTTTTCTTGAGTGATTTCCATTTAAGGATGCTGATGTATCCAGCGAGGACCAGAGTTTAATCTAATTCTGGGATCTTAAATGCGGGACTTTATTTTTCAAAACGTCCCATGCAGGTTACCAGCAGCCACTGCGCGATCAAAACAAGATATGGAAGTTTAGTGAAGTGAAGGGCACACTTGATTTAATTAGGAGGGAGATTTTTTTTTCCCCCCAGTGCTGACTTATAATCGCCTTGTTTTTCCTCTGCTGTGCCTTCCTATTACTTTCTAACATACAGTAATGAAAGTCTGTGCTGATTGCAACCACACTGGTGGATCCTCTGCTCATTTTAACACATTAACATAGTTTGCAACAACTAGATGAGCTCTTGATGAAAGCGATTTGATTAGAAAATGGTGGATGGTTATGAAATGAAGGCTAGAATAATTCAACTTAGAAGTGTTTTATACGATAGTCACTGATTGCACTTCTCCTGTAAAAAGACCCTTTAACACTGACACCAACACATCTTATTATTCACATTACCTAAAAATAATTTTGTTTTTTATAAAAATGTACTTTAATACATATATCAACAGTCTGTGAACTTGAGTGCTGATTCTCAGGAATCGTTTCTGTTGTCATTTTTTATCAATATTACATCGACTTACATCAGACTGATGACATATGGAGATTGTGGCAGCAGTGTGGTGTAAAAACATACACCTTCAACCAAGCAAAACCCTGAATCCAAACACACTCTGACCTCCATGTGGGATGGGGGTGGGGGGGTGGAAGTGAGATCATTTCACATTAATACCCCTGGGTGAGTTTCAGTGCCAATAAAATCCACCTTAACCATAAATCAACTGAGGAGTGACAAAACTATCAGCTTGTTCCTGTCAATTAAAATTAATTTGCTGATGAGGTTTTATTGCAGCCATATAAATCAATATTTTAGTTATCAAAGTGGAGGATTCATATCAAACGATCGCTCACAAAGAGATAAATGACCATCTTGACGTTCCTGGTTTTGAACGCATGACACATAAAAAGATGTACCAAATATTTCTTCAGTTTTATGTACAGGAATACATTAAAAGATCAATGTAATAGTCTCATAATATTATTACAAATGATAAGTCTGGTGATATTCTATATTTATCTCATTGTCAACAAATCCAATGAAAAGACCAAAACCAACAATGCACTCAGCCCCAAGCCCATTGTTTCTTTCTAAAGGCGTAAATCTTTTAAAATGGGTCACAAATATATTGTTTCATTTATTAGTCACGCTAATTCTACGGATGGCAGTATCTGTCTGTCAGTCCACCACTTTGTTCCAGACTGAAATATCCAAATATCTATTGGATGGATTGCCATGTCATAATGAATCCTACTGACTTTGGTGATCCTCTGAGTTTTCCTCTAGTGTCACCAGGACGTTGACACTTTTGGTTTTTAGTGAAATTTCCATGAAATTTGGTTCACACATTCATGACCCCCTCAGGATGAATTGTAATAACTTTGGTGATCTCTTACCTTTTTCATCTAGCGCTATCGTCAGGTCAACATTTTAATTTGTGCTACTTTGATTTATGACCAAATACCTGCAAAACTAATGACATTCCCATCAGCCTCAGCTGTACTTTGTGTTTGGTGCTATTTTGTGCAATGTTAGCATGCTAACACACTGAACTAAGACGGTGAATATGGTAAACATTCCTATAAACATTACATAACATCAGCATGTTAGTTTTGTCATTGTTAGCATGTTAGCATGCTGAAGTTAGCATTTAGCTCAAGGTACCGCTGTGCCTAAGTACAGCCTCACAGAGATGCTAGCATGGCTGTAGTCTTTTAAGCTGCAAGTATGCTTCATCAGTACTGGTTGTCTGATGGTCCAAATGTGGTGTTGGGGGAGGGGGTTTCCGAAGCTATTCGTCCATCCAACAAGCAGTTTTAAGGGAGAGTATGGCCCCTTCAGTCCTGTTACAAAAGGTGCAGACATTTCCTAAAACAGCTGGGCACTTTAGTTTTTTAGCAAATGTTACTTAAGCGTGACTAAATAGTGCATTTGTCAAGGATTATTTTCAGCAGCGGATTAATACTCATTTGGTGCTCATGTTCATCGTAATGAAGCAACATGTCACCCAGTGCAACAGCGAGGCTCATTGATTTTAATAGTTTTTGAACAACAACATAGCTCTACGGCACAAAGACGTAAGATATACTGTATCAAGCTGTAGCTATACAGACAATACATGTTAGATCATCACCAGAGTTACCCTTAAAGCTTGTTGAGTTTCTTATGCATAAATCATTTTAATGATCAATAAATCTTTTTGTTCTTTGCGTGCAAAAGCCAAAATATTTGCGCTCTTTGCGGAGACTGAATTTATGTTTCACCATTACTTTTCTATGAATCGCAAGCAGAGACTAAAACGCCCTCAGGGCCACAAACATGGAAACAGCAAGGTCAGTATTTACTCTGGCGTTGGTAATATAAAGCTCATCTCAGCACTGTGTCTCCAATTACGACAGACCACTGGGCTCGCTGCTCTTCCTTAATAGCTTCCTCCATATCTGATACTCTTCATTTCACGTAATGAGAGTCTTCAAGATGTGAATAAAGGTATGCATATGATTTGGTACAAGGGCTGAAAATGAGATATGCCTCAGGGCTCACTTCAAACAAGACAAAAATTACAGCTCAAGAGAAACTCTGTGGCTTCAAACCAGACATCTGTTCCTGGTCCCTCATTGGGGCTGAAAGGAAGCAGCCTGGGCATCGGTGCCAAGGAGCCTCTTGTCTAAATCTTTGCCAACTTATTTGTCACCGTGGCCTCATTGACCAGAGAAACAGCCAGCCACTCAGACTAATGGTACGGTCATCTGTCGGCTCATCTCACAACTCGCAGCTAAACCCTTGTGACACAGAACATCAGAGAGAAGTGGAGGAGGAAGAAGGAAAGAGGAGAGTGAAACCAAACCCCCGACTGGATTCACTCCTTGCTGTTAACACCGTAAAGTCACCTAAAGTTTATTGCCTGTCCATTTGCAAGCAATCCAAAGAGGGGCTTTACTCTCCCAGGAAGCCTCAGAAAGCTCTTTAACTGCCTGACCTTCCTGTGTTTTTATGGAGCCGGGGAGCAATTTAACATGTTTTAGTCTCTCTGCAACACAAGCTAAGATGCAAGAAAGCGATACCGGGCAGGATATCTGCATCAGCTATCGGACCAGGGAGAAGGTTGCCATGCCTGCTATGCAGAAGCTCATATCTGCCCGAAACATCTCAGCCTCATTCGTCAGTGCTCAACCCAGCTGGCCTCTTGTTCATGGAAGTCTGTCCAGCTAGAGTTTATCGTAAAACTGGCTTTACAGTGCTTTATGCAATTACCTTTGAAAGGGCCTGTAATAGAGATATTTAAGTACACAATGAAGCTGAGGCTGGAGGAGACATCTGACTGCATCAACAATAGACAAGAAGACAGGGTCAGAGAAAAGAAATCTGCAGAAGCCTGCTGACTCCCGGATAAAGAAACTGTCATACAGACACAGCTCCAGTTTATCTTTTAATTAACATCTCATACACCAAGACAAACACACCATCAATAATGCAACAGTAACATGCTACAATATTAATGTCAGATGAAATGAGGCAATTAGATGGGGAAACTATTTTAAGCACGTCCGCCCCGGTTAGTTAGCGATGCGGAGCCGAATTATTCCGTAAAAAGAAAGGGATCCCGCTAAAATAGAGCCATGAGAAGAGGAGAGCAGCTGATCCCATGTGTGACTGTGGCCAAACGGGAGGGGACCGAGGGCCAACATTTTGTTTGTCAGGACGAACAAATGGTGACAAACGATGGCAAATTGGAGTGAAGGCCCCCTGCTGAGCTATAGTCTGCCCACTGGGGTCCCAATAGGGAAGAGGTGCTAGCTTGGGAGAAGAAAGACACACACAGACGTATAAAGTTATCGAAATGTAATAAAGTTCAAGGCGTGGCGTGCATACAGAAACACCCTCACACACAATAATAAGAGAAAGGAGCCATTGGAAGACTGGAGACGACACGCACAAAGGCTCCCTGACTATCTAATCCAATGTTTCACATGAAAGAGTTGAGCCTCTGCTGAGGACTAAAACAGCATTTGGGATAATCCTATAAATCTATATGATCGGGACAGATGGAAAGTAAGTTCTCTGTGTCTCTGGGTCTGGGAAAAAAAACAAAAATCCCCGTAGCCCTGATTTCCAGCCTCACCCTGCAGGGTGAAGTGAAGTGAAGCTCTCTGCGGTGACCAGCGTAGTAGAAGTCTTAACCACAACACGCTCATAAATAGATTCCAGGGGCTAGCTCCAGCCATGTACAAAAAGGTGTATTTCATTTAATTGGCTGGATAAGACAAAGATTTTTAATTTCCCCTGAGATCTGGGTTGCCAACTTTTGTTTTTACGCCGCAGAGAAGAAGAGCTGCACTCAGAGCAGTGCCAGGAATTCACAATGTTCTCTTTTCCAGGGGCAATGCTGTGTTTTTTTTTCTCCTTGGAGAGCAGATATTGGATTAATTATGCAGATGTTTAAATATCAACGCTGATAAAAGACTCTTACTAGTCTGTGAACCTTGGTGTGTCTGTGCTCTGTCTCCTAAGACCTATCATGGCATATGCTCTGGCACAGAGGACACACACTTACAGCTTTTCCTCTCTCTCTCTCTCTCTCTCTGCTTCCCCTTCCCTTCCTCCCTCCTCCACACAGACAGGCCATTGTGTGCGGGCACAGATGAGATTTGCATGCATGTTAGACTGGATTACACATACAGGCTCTGGGAACCTGGACCCCTGTGGTCTCCCTTCACTGTTTGGGCCCGAAACCCTGCAAGCTCTCCTTTCAATCTACAACTTCAAACAAATCTCACAGCTTAATTGGCTCAGGAACATACAAAATCAGAGGTTAAATTCCTAGATTTGGGAGAGTGGGAGACAACGTTTTTGGAGTTTCTTCGCAGCTGCCTGCTGGAATTTGCCTCAAAATCAATCTCTCGGACAGATTCATAACTTGGGGAGATGAGTGTGCGAAAGGGTTAATCCTCTAAGTGATATGTATAATGAGAAGCTTAATCCTTATCTGAAGATGCTGTGTCTAAGAGGGTGGAGATAGCAGATAAGAGCAGCCAAATCTCCTAAAAAAAAATAGCCGAGGACACAACATCAGTCTGCCAGGAGATGTAACAAACATCTGATGAATTGATTTTCATTTCATATCGCTTCTATGTCAATACTTTCCTTGATCATGTTTGCGTGTGCGAGCGCTTTTTTTGGTCAAGCCTCTCCATCATCCATCTTTCAGTGTATTTATAGTGCATTTGTTGACAACAAAACAGTCCTAAAGTGCCTGCAAACAGACAATAAAAAAAAATCATCTCAAAGCACTTGTGTGTCATTACATTTATTCATATGAGCATTAAAGTAAATTGTCAAACGCTGTCTTCTTTAAGCAGCTAAGCCCCGCAGAGCCTCTCTGCTCAGCAGGATTATAAATGAGATAGGATTTAATATTGATCCTCAGCTGACCTCCTATGAAGTTCTCATCATTTTATGATATTCTTCACACATGCTGTTAATGAGATCAATGGGCTCCCACGTGGCCATGCGCAGATAAACCTTGACCTTAACGCTGTCAGACAACAAGCATGATCTGGGCTTTTTACCGCCACAGGAGGATAAAGCAGGGTGAAATGAAACGTGAGGATTTGTTGTTTACTTGATTTGTTTACCACAGTCGGTCACACACACACACACACACACACACACGCACACCAGTGAATAAGAAGAGTTTCTTATTTTTCATCATTTCTTCATGCAGTGGGTTGGACAGGCCTGCATCCACCCATGAAAATATGGTGTTTGAACACTATTACATTTTGGCTCCATAGCACATTGAGCTTTGCTGAGTAACGCCACCTTCAAAGGGCCAGACCGTGAAATATTGGATAATTTTACCTCACACTGGAACGAAACTGGTTGATGAGCAAATTTACTGTCAGCTCTGAGGCTCTCTGGTGTTGCTGCAGGAAAAAAGAAAACTCTCTCTCTCTCTCTCCTTCGCAAAGCAACACCAGGTTCATAAGCAAGCCACATACCTAAATGAGCCTGATAATTATCTGAATATATTCCCATTGCCATTACAATGGGCTGCAATCAATGACCACCTTAAACTCAGTGCTCGTGTATGTCCCAGAGGCATTAATTTCTCTAAGGCTCACATATGAGTATGGGGGTGGATGGTTGCAGTGGGTGGAGGCAATTGATTCAATGTATCTGAGGCGATGCCAGCCGCGCAGAATGCAAACACACAGTGATGGGAGCTGTAAGAAATGCAGAGGGGGCTACCTGAGTGACTGCCTCCACACATGGCTGTGCATACCCCCGAGCACCGCCGTCACATGTAATAAATCAAATCATTTGCCTTCCCGCCAGCTTGTCCTGTTTTTGAATCTAAAGCTGCTTATGAGAAAGGGGGACATGAAAAATTGTGATTTGTATTCATCGATACCGAGCACTGTCGCCTCCCCTCTCCTCTCTTTCCCCACTCCCCTGTCAGCTCATTAGTCGCCCATCTCGATATTGCTATAAGGTGTAGATTCAAACTCTCAGTAGCCCATTACGACTGCTCACGCACACAATCCTGCGAAAAGATAAAGAAAAACTTTCACATAATTGGTGGCAAATTTGCCTCCCCTTTGTGTGTGTGTGTGTGTGTGTGTCTGTGTGTGTGACAAGCAGTTCCCTTAAATCCCCCCCACGCACACACACACAGTATTGGACCTGAGCCACACCCTGGCAATGACATCCAGAAGTCAAGTTCTTAAGTCAGCAACAACAGCGGCGAAACAGTAAATCTTTGACCGAGCTGGAAGGAGACCAACCGCTGACATCTATTTTAATTTCAATTTTTTAATGAATAGCTTCCACCAAGGAAACAAAATTACATCCCGAATAAATATATATTCCTGTAAAATGAAATCACTTAATAAATGATTTGTAGGGAGAAATCTTTCTGCGAAAAATATGGATGGCAGCGGGTTGGGGAAAAAAAGTGAATCATGGAATGAATATTGCAGGCCTGATTTCACCCCCCTTCGGATGATAACTCATCTATCATCTACGACCCATTAACAACCATCCTCAGTCCAGTTAATACCATCAGGACGAGAAGAGCCACTCTCTGCCCCTCTGCTGCTGCTAACATAATTGTTATACTTTGGCTCCAGTCAAATGCTGTTTTCCTCTTTGTGACCAATTACCTTTATCTTTGTTAGATGACAGCGTCAATTTGCCTTCAAAGCTGGTCGATGCAACAAAAAGTGAAAACAGGCCTGAGGAAATTGCCCTTTGATAAAACGTGGATATGTTTTATTAAATCTCTACTGCGTTCATTATGTTTTTTGGGGAGAAAAAATATCTGTGTGATGATGTAGCAATCATTATTTTTTTGTTCCATCAGGTCAACAGTGTGTTATATGGGAAAATTCAGATTTCTGTGGTACAGTTAGTTGAAAACAAGCAACATATACAACATATACATTTGAAAAGTTGTATTAGAACATACATATGGTCCCTTGTTTTTATTTATATAATAATTCAGTATTTTTTTCTTTCTATTTTTTCTCCGTCTTCACTCTCTGATTTCACATTACCTCAGGAAGCTTTTGGTCATGAAGCAGAGATTGGGATCACATTTTCTGCACTCTGCCTTTGTATTGTAGTACTGGTGCTATTATTGTCCCTATGCCCCATGTTACTGAGTGTGTCAGTCATGTCGAGATAATTACAGTATAAATGATCATTTGTTATGGTGATGTTACCTTGATACTGGAACTACGTAGGTTGCAGTTTCTGTGTGTTGGTTCTGGTGAAACCTACAGAATTGACACTACTAGGTCAGGATCCTTTTGCCCCTTTACACCATAAAATGTACCTGTGTCCATTGTTGCCAGTAAGTATTAGTAAATAGAAATAACATTGACCAGGACCAGTTTACATCATAATATATCACCATCACTGAGCATGGTGTTGTCCTAACAAATGAGGCAACAAATGGAAGATCGGGATTTAGAAATATATATATAAAAACAGAATATGTCATTAACAATCAATTATGCTTCTTAACAGATTCATGCGCATGCTTGCATTTTCTTCCAGCATGCCACATTGGCTCTGCCTCCTGAGAGGGTGTTTCTCACCCAAAAGTGCAACATTATAACGACTTCAGCTTCTAATTTGATTCATCAGAAACACATCAATGTGCAAAAGTTAAAGTTTATACAAATGGGAGGGTGCTAGGGACAAAAAGACTTTGTGTTGTACCTCAAAATGGCCAAAGCTAAGACTTGTATATACCAGACTAAACTGTAGTTCAGTGTTCACACTTCGGTTCATTGTACAGCAGCAAAAACACACACAAAAAAAGCACTAAACACTGAATAATGGTTAGAGCTACCAAGATATTTTGACACTCTACTGAAGCTGAAATAACTGCATGTAGTGGAGTTATTCTTCCTAGACACGGCATGAAAACAGTTAGTATGCAGAAAGCAGACTGAGCCATTTATAGTCACATAGTACTACAACATGCAGATGCTTCCACTAAAGCTCTTCTACACCTTCATCTGTTCCACAACCAGCTCCGCCAGGGTACCCAGGGCTTCCACTCTCCAATTACATAATATTATTTTATCTTTGGCTTTTCACTTCCCCCCTCACAAAACTCCATCTCCATAGCGACAAACTCTCGCCCATGCTTCACAGAAATAATTGTTGGCTCCTGCATCAAATGGTTGTTCTGTGTATCTTTAAAATTTCATAACTTGTGCGTCTGTGCCTACCTTTGGTATATTTAACATAAAAGCCCAAGGCCTCTGACTTTTCTATTTATGTCCTTGGGGGGTTGTGTGCGGCCTCTATAGGCTGTTACAGAAGCTGAGTCGGAAGATAGTCGACTGATTCCAGACAAGCTTGTGCATGAAAGCTGGATCATGCAGAAGTGGTTTGTCTCATATTCTGCTACCACATAGGAAAACCTTTTATTCGTTTTTTTGTAAATTATTATTATATAATGATATAGAGTTAATGCAATGTCTTTAAAGGCCCTAAAAAATACCAAAACTTAACCTTTAAAATAAAAAAATAAACATCTTCATTAGGGCATGTTTGTTTTTTCAGCAGGAAAGAACACATATGTCTCCTGGTGAGGTGGAGTGTGTTTACTTGTTTTATTTTTGTAATAAAACCATTAAAATGTTGATCTCTTACATGCTAAAATGTAATGTGACGTTAGCAAAAGTCATAACGTCAGCAACCAGTTTCAGTAGTGTCATTTGCACAGCAGCAATATCAACCCAAAGTCTGCTAACTAAAAGCTAGCTAACATTGACCACCATCACAGACTGTATATAAAGATGGACGACGCGTCTCCACTTCCTCCTACTGTACAGAAATTAAGCCAAAATACCCCGGATACGGGAGCTGACATCTTGCGCTGGTGTCATTTGGGGCCAGAGTCTGCGCAGTATTGATCGAGTTCCCGCCTATACACCTGCCTGAACCAATCGCGAGCACACTCACATTTGTCAGTCATGACGCAACACCCCGTTTTTATAGCATCAAATAACTAATTAAAAACAAACGTATCAGAAAATGAACACTTGAACAAATATCAGTGTGATAAAAACTACCTAAAATGACTGAGACCATCTTTGGGAAAAATGTATTTGACGTGTATTTTGAGTTTTCAGTTTGGCCCATGTCCAATCCGCAAACATGGAGGGGGCGGGGTTTATGAGCTATACTGCAGCCAGCCACCAGGGGGCGATTGAGATGTTTTGGCTTCACTTTTGAGGAGCCGTCATGTCGTCCATCTTTATATACAGTCTATGACCACCATACACTACTAGTCAGACCAGACAAAGTAAGGCTGTAGCAGCAACGTAACAGCGTTATATTGAAATGAGAAAGGCTGTGGTTTATTATTTGATATATATATATAACTTTCATTTGTAAGAGGAGGAATGTGTTATTTCTTCTTTAAAAATTACTTAGTCTCGTTTTTATGAATAATTATTACACCTTTTTTTTTTTTACCTCGAACTTTGATTGATGCTTATTTAGCTGTGAATATTTAATGTGACAGAGGAGAACTGAAGATTTAAAAGCACGTTTTCAGGGGCTTTAAAAATGGTTGTGCATATTTAGGTGTGTTGTATGGGAGTTTCTTTAAGAACACAAGACAGCAGGAACCACGCTGAAAAAGTGAGCTAGTTCAAACTAGCCTCTAAATTCAGGCTTGACCTGATTCTATGCACCCTGTTATCTCCCTTAAAATGTCAAGTACCTGAATACGCTGATCAGCAGCATGAAAGTACTTATATATATTATGTCCTTGAGTCCCAGAGATTAGAATTTCCATTTTAGGCAAAAAGCCTCTGGAAAGCCAAACATCACATGCTGAGTGTAGAAAACTGGAAAGGTTACTGAGCCTTATCTGCAATTATGCAAAAACACAGAGATTGGCCAAACCCATGTTCATTGGTACAAAGGGAATCTACAATGCCTTGATGTTTCTTACAGCATTCTCCTCTCAGACGCAGATGTGTAGCATACAGCACATCCTAGAGGAGAATATAGAGAAGAACAGCTGACTGTACACAAGTCACACCTCGTCATGTTTTGAATTATGAATACAGGCAATTAAACTTTAAATCCTCCCCTATAGTAAAACGATAGAGAGGGCTAATTAACAAGTATTTTTCAAATTTGGTTTTAATTTAGGGGCTTCGCATTTGCACAGAAGATATAGAGGAAGAGTTTCAGATAACATCTATTGGGTTTAGTCACATCCAAGGCTTTATATTTAATTTTAACTCAGTTTTCACTCAAGTTTCACTTTCTTTGACCTTCTTCTTCTATCAGATACACTGACATGGAGCTGCTAAGATGTTGACAACTCCACTTCTGCACCCATTGTGTCAACTGTTTCCTTTTCAGCTGGGTGTTTCTTTTTTTGTGGAGGAAGAAAGACACAGAACCAGAAATGGAAATTTGGTACACATGGGTCACATGGAAAAACCTGCTCTCTTATCTTTTCATCAACACCTGGGAATATAAATAGTTCAGTTTAAAAATAATGGCTTTCATCTTCAATTACACCTCTGAATATTCAATATGAGAGCAATGGTGCCCCCTTGTGTAAAATATAATTAATAGTCTGATAGTGATATGCATGGAAGGTAGAATCTAATCAAATCTGTTAACACAAAGATTGTATAAAGCTTAGAAACATGCAGTATTTTTTACCTGTGACATGTGATCACCTCTATGGCAGGTTCTGAGGTACAGTATGTGTTTTGAGCATTTTTATTCCACACTCATACAGTTTCTTCTGCAGTAAACTTGTATTGATTCTCGCACAAGTGAAGGGCGCTCCCTCTGTCCGTCTCTATCCTCCACTGTCAGAGCTCTGGGCGCACTGCACTACCCTGGGCTCAGTCAGGCGGTCGTAGGACAGCACTGTCATAACCTGCAAAAATGCACGGTGTGATGTGGCTTTAGAGAGTAGGGAGCACCAAGTAATAAGTAGAGGCTATCAAAGACATGCTGAGTTAAGCATTTTACTGGCAAGTAGCTACTGTTTTTCAGTTTGGGTATGTGGAAAAAAAACTTCTTAAGCCTCAGCTTTGAATACTTCCTAATGGAGACTGTACAGACAGGGTAGTGCAGAAAAGCAGCAGCACTGGGTTAAAGCATTAACTATGTCAATTCCAGCTTCTTGAGAGCATCAAAATTAAAGCAGTAGTTAAACATTTTGCGCAATACACTCATTCTTGCCACTTTCTTGCTGAGAGTTAGATGAGAAGATTGATACCCCTCTTATGTCTGTAATGTAAATATGAAGCTACAGCCAGCAGCCGGTTAGCCTAGCTTAGCAGGAAGACACTGCACACATAACTCGCTGTAAAAGCTCAAATTGTCATTTTTACTTTGGTATTTGTATGGATTAAACAAAATACAACATGTTAATTAGTGAGCTTTAGAGCTTCTGGTAGGTGGATTTTGTTACCTTTGCACAGAGCCAAGCTAGTTGGCTGTTTCCCCCTGTTTCCAGTCTTTATGTTAAGCTAAGCTAACCAGCTGCTGGCTGTAGCTTCAGATTCAGCGGACAGATATGAGAGTGGTATTGATCTTCCTTCTTAGCAAGAAAGCGAATAAGCATATTTCCCAAAATATCGAACTCTTCCTTTAATTCATCGTGTTACTTTGTGATTTTCTATCTGTTTGATGCTATTAAATACTCAAATGAGCTGTGCTCTACTTACTGTGATCATTATGAGGAGGGCTAGCATCATGCCCAGCATTATGTACAAATTATTGGTCAATCCTCCAGCCCACAAGGGACCCAAGATGGTGGCCAGGCCCCCAACTGAGCGTCTGACACCTTGGCTAAATCCTTTTGGTGACGCATCACAAAGAATCAAAGGTTATTCCTTTTATCTACAAACATTAAAATATGGCTAGAAAACACAGCACGTATAACTGTTTCTTTGCATCACATATGCTGAGCAGCAATCTGTTGTTTTAATATGCTGAACCGTGCAAACAGCGCCAAAGTAAAATGAGCCAACCTTGTGTTTTCTCTGCAGTGACTTTGGAGAAGAGAGACACCTGAGACACAGCCACGAAGGGAAGCCCCAGCAGCTGCAGAAACACTCCGATGATGAAGGCCGACAGCTCCCATCCATAACCACCTGGCAGGGATGGAAAGATAATACCCTGATATTACTGAATTACAGTTGTTTGCCCCAAAATGATATGAAAATCATGAAACAATTACATTTACAGACTGTAATCTAACACTAAGTCTCACATACCTAAAATTAATATATCTTATAGATCTCTTAGCTATTATATTATAATAGTTTGTTGCTGTTTATTTCTGACATGTAGTGATAATGATTCAAAGTGTGTGACAGATCATATTTCAGTTATCCATCTCTTCTTCTCTCGCTTTTTAAGTTCCTTCCACAAAATGGGTTGGCACCACCAGAGATAGCTCTATCTGAAAAGGAAACCACTGCCAAGCTGGCAGCCACTAGATTTTTGTTCTCTGCTGCTTTGCATCATGTACATGTTTGTGTGAATCTGTGCCCACTCAGACTGTTGGATGTTCCCGCATAAGCTGAAAGTCTATAATCTTATAATTAAAATGCAATTTCAACAATCAACAATGTTTCTTTGTGGTCCAAGAAAAAAACGTATTTTTCCTCAGGTATCTGCCTTTATGGTTTTATTTCTTTGTTTGGTTGTTTTAACTGTAACTGTAACAAATAGCAAACAAATGTAGGATATGCCTTAACAAATAGCATTTTTGTCTAATTGGATTACTGTAATCCTTTTATACGTACTCAGGCACTCCCCAGCTCCAGCACCTATCACTTGTAATCAGAGCGATAAACGTGACAAGCGGCAACAGACGCAGGCCAACATGAACATACAGGATCCAGTTTGCCTTTATGATCTCCTGCTGGCCTGCCAGAGTCTGAGTGATATCATTTACAGAGCACATTCAATTCAGCCAGTGTGTAACCCAATATGGCTCCGCTGCGCTCGACACACCAGCACCAGTCGCGCAGAAAGGATTTGGCACAGAACATGAGGCATTTTTAAGTCTGTGTGTGCCTTTGCATGCGTGTTTTGTATGTCTTCCCGGACAGGTTAGCACCTCGGGGGTTGCAGAGGAAGATGAGGCACCAGATGCAGGCGGTGCAGCAGATGACCAGGCCCACGGCCAGCACCGCGCGGTCCGCCACCTTCTTGCTCAGCCAGCGCACAAAGAAGAAGCCCATGATGACCTCCACCCCGCACAGGCTGTACATCAGGCTGTTGCCCAGCTCGCCAAAGCTGAAGTAGTGCTGCGTCAGAGGAGTCACCATGGTCTGGGGATTTTTAGAAAGATGTTCGCAAGGTCAGTCAGTTAGATGAAATGATTCAGTCAGAGGTAGAGGTGGAGATTCTTATTAGAGCTGAAACGAGCATCTTTAAAGTCCTTCAAAAGGGTTCATTCAGTCCAGATCAAAAGAATTGTTCTGTTTTGATATATAAATGATTATATAATCCAGGTCAGCACTGTGTGACTACTCAGTTGCCACAGTTTAATGAGAAGAGAGAAGGCCTCTTCATTTTTCCTGTCCGTGACATAGAGACTGATTATGTGCACTTGTTATATCAGTTTTACTTTGAGCGTTAAGCGATACTTGATTATTTTCAGCACAGGTCTTTCCAGGTAAGGCTCAGATTGATGCAGTTTGGATGAAACTCGGGGTAAAATAGTGTGACATTGTGTGAAATGCTTGGAAACTCCGGCTGATGGATCTCAACGGTAGCTGCTCTCACCTCCAGCGCTGTCTGATTGAAGAGAGTGATGAACTGAGCCGTGAGGAGAACAACCACCTCCTCTCTCAGGAACTCTGCAGAGTGAAAGACAGAGAGATAGACGGAAAACCAGAGAAACCAAAGAGAAAATCATAAAAACAAGCACAAGTGGCGCCATTAAACTGAAAGTTTCAAGAGGCAAGTTGAGATAAAGAAGTTTAAAGAGAAAAGAAGAAGAAGTCTATCTGAAAGTAATCTTAAGATTGAAAGAGGCAGGCGTGACAAATCCTGGCTGGTTGGTCATGTTGATCCTCCAGCCCAAAAAACTGTCTATTTCTTTTTCTACTGATAAGTGAGAGCTCTGTTTTTTTTTTCTTATGTCCAAAACAGGATAACACAAGAAAAAAAAAATATTTTAATGAATTCCACATTTTGATACCAGCTTTTCCTGGAACAAAACCTCCCTTATGGACTTGGAGAGGAGGAAAAACGAGCTGGGCTTGCTGCTAAATTTGGAAGTCCGTGCCAGATGGCTGGAGGAATGGCTTGATATTACAGTGTGTGATCTACTATGGTTCAGTTCTCTCTGTTCAGTGTTTTTACGATATGATTTTCATTTATACTATACTGCATATACAATTTGTACTGTATGTGTAGTGTATGTATTTACAGTATGCGTGTATTTTTATGTGTGTGTGTTTGTGTGTGTATTTACAAATTTACTTTAATTTAAGGTTCTATGTGGGTGTAGGTAGGTTGACATGGGTTTAAAGGGGCTATCAATTGATTTATTATTGCATTTTCATTCAGTTGGGGGACTTGGTAGAGAGAGATTTTAAAAAATATCTATACAGTAGAGGCTGATTTTTGCTCTCTAGTGTGAGTCAAGCTCCAAAAACACTGGATCCTACAACTCCCATGATGCAACTTGATAACATCTTTCATTAGACCCTTAGACCGTCTACATAAACACCCACATCTTTCACTCCAACTCCACGTCCCTAGTTTGTGACACAAACTTTCTGTTATGAATTTGCAAGTCTTCAAGTTCAAGCCAAGATTACTTTGGTGACATCACCAGGGTTATTTTCTCAGACTTGACAAAGCTCCTCCAGAGCGGAGTAGCACTCCTTGTGAAAAGTAAACTAGTCTTCATGTGTAAAATTGGCAGAGTGACCCTCAAACATTCATTTAAAGACATTTTGGGATATATCCCTCACTTTCTTGCTGAGAGTCAGATGAGAAGATGGATACCATTCTCATGTCTGTACGTTCAATATAAAGCTAGAGCCAGCAACACGTTAGCTTAGCTTAGCATAAAGACTGGAAACAGGAGGACACAGCTAGCCTGGATCTGTCCATAGGTAACAAAATCTGCCTACAAGCATATCTCATTTGTTTAGTCTGTACACTGAACAAGAGAAATGTAAAAACGACAATTTGTTGTTTTAGGGGGAACCTGTATGCTGGCACACTTTCTTGTGACTTCCTTGAGTCTTGTTGTCAGATTACACAAATGAGATATAATGTGTTAATTAGTGAGCTTTAGAGATGTTTATGAATCCCTGCCTTGAGCCAGGCTAGCTGTTTCCCCCTGCTTCCAGTCTTTATGCTAAGCTAAGCTAACCCGCTGCTGGCTGTAGCTTCATATTTAGCGTACAGACATGAGAGTGGTGTCAATCTTCTCATCTAACTCTCGGCAACAAAGTGAAGAAGTGTATTTCCCTAAATGTTTAACTATTCCTTTAAACCATTCTTAATTGTTTATATACTGCTTATTAATGCAAAATATTTCCCAAAAGTAGAAATTCACACAGGTTTTACTTGTGTTGTTTGTGATGCACGACCCCAACCAGAAATGAAAAGACTTGATGAAAGAAAGTGAAACATCTGAGTTTCAAAGATTCCTCACTCACACACAAAAAGTCGGGGAAGATCAATAATTCAGGAGAGTGAATACCCGACACACTGTAACGGCTAACTGACACTCCTACAGTATGTGCTAGAGTTGCAGACATCCTCTAGTTTTGCTCCCGAGTTTCTGGTGTAGATTTTCTTCAAAAAAAAAAAAAGGAATCAATAAGAAGAATGTTGGCTACATTGCCAATTCTGTCTCCATTTCATCCACAAGTCAACCACAGCAAGCCAGTCAATAAAAAAGGAAGTCTGCTATCTATCCCTTTGCCACATCTTCAAAGAGTGAGAGAATCGATACAGAGGTTTGACACACACACACACACACACACACACACACACACAGAGAGAGACTAACAAAGTACAGAAAAAGTTAATCAATAATGGCACACAATCACTGCTTGCATCCCATGTAACTTGCTATGACACTAATCCAATAAGGCACCTGACATCATATATATGCATACACGCATACACACTCTGACATAAACCAGACACATACACACAAGTCCAATCAATACACAGGGAATCTGATCTGACATGCCACACAGAATTCCTCAGAGAGCCCTGGAGAATGGAAAGTGTGTGTAAGTAAGAGTGTGTGTGTGTGTGCAAGAAAATCAATAGAGCAGATACAAAACATGTGCATTGGCTGTGACACCTCTTCATACCTGAACCCTGCGAATAGGGCAGAGGAGAGCTGACAGTCATTGCTCAGGACAGGCAGTCAAACCTGCTCGCTCACCTCTGCTGAAGTTTTTGAAGGGGTTCAAGACTGGCAAGGCACCGTGGACGGGCTGCATCTCAGACGAGGCGGAGGTCTCCAATTCGTCGTAGTTGACAGCTCTGTAGGTGTGCACCGGCTCCTCGTCGGACCCTATCAGCGGCACCTCATCCTCATCGCCCTCCTCTTGTTTCATCTCCACCATCACTGCTCCTCCCTCTGAGCTGATGGGTAGTACATCCCAGTACATAGCCAGGATGACAAACTGGAGCAGCACCCACAACAGGCACATGAAGATCTAAGAGTAAGGAGGAAAAAGACAAAAAAGTCCTCAAATATTTTACAGAATAACATCAAAATCCTAGAAAACGATCAGTAGACATGAAGTATTTGATATATGGAGGAGAGTGTTCAAATAATAAAGTAACCTGGCACGGTGAAATAAAGAGAGACGTGCAGTGTCAAATTATGTGGAAAAATGGAAGTAGGCGTATGGAGCTTTGTTATATCTCATTTAAGCAACATCAGTTCTACAGGTGTTTTTTTCTGAGACTCATGAGATGGAAATAGATCGATACGGGTGGTTACGGGCCTGAGTATTGCTGCAGGCATTTTGTATTCTTCATACTCAGAGGAGAACAAAGGGAAAAAAAATACATGTGAGCCAGGAGGAGTGCAGAATTTAGAATGACTATTTCTGACGATTGTTTCTGTATTCACGAGGCTTTCGGAGAACCTTATATTTCTGATTATCTGGATGCTGTTACCCCAGGAGACGTATATTTGTTCACAACAAAGGGCCCCAGTTTGAAATCACACAGCCGCAGGAACAGGTTGAACGCCGGCCCTGGAGAGACAGGAGGAAGAGCTTTAAAGAGGAGATGGAATAAAAACAGAGGATGTGTGGAGACAGTATCCTCCACCTTAGTGATTTTATTGAATGTCTCCTTCTCACAGTTGAAACTGAACATCAAAGAAGACATCACAAAATCCTTCTCGGTGTCTGTTAGTTCTGATAGAAGAGAGAGGAGGTGGAGAGAGGTGAAATGACACCCCTCTCTGTAGTAAGATGAAGGGAGAGAAACTGACCGACAAGGAGGCCCGCTTGTCGACAGGCCATGATGGCTGCAAAGATACCGGCACGCTCCTCTGGCCGAGTGCTCCGAGTCAGGAAACCAAAGATGGAGGAGCCCGCTCCCGCACCGACACCTGAGAGGAAAACAGCATCCTTCTGTTACACCTTCACAATGCACACGCATGCTGATACAGTACGTGCTTTGGGTGTTATTTCAAGACATGCATGTGTGCGTGTGTGTCACCTGCTACAAGCCGACTGCAGAACAACAGCCACTTTGAATATCCGATAAAATACATGAAGTTACCTGAGAACAAATAAAAGTGAAAATCATGCTTGGGAACTAAAATGCATCTCCAGTGTGAAACAGAGCTTGACTAGAAGGATTGTGTTTTTAGCAATGCTAGCTACCTGCATAATGAAATATTTCAACAACAACTGGATGGTTTACCATGAAATTTGTTGCCTTTCAGATAAATTCTCAACTCAACCTTTTATCTAACACCATCATCAGGTCAAAATTTCAAAGTGTTGAAAACTTTGGTTTATGACCAAATACCTGCAAAACATGTCATTTCCATCAGCCGCAGTTGTGTTTAGTGCTATTTAGCTAAAGTTAGCATTCTAACATGGTCAACATACCATGTTATACCAACTAAACATTAGCATGTTAGCATTATCACTGCGAGCATGCTGACATTAACTTTTAGCTAGTATTTAGTAGTAGTAGCAGTAGCAGTTAGCATGGCTGTAGACTCTT
The DNA here is from genome assembly GCA_008360985.2 of Macquaria ambigua. Lineage (NCBI taxonomy): Eukaryota > Metazoa > Chordata > Actinopteri > Centrarchiformes > Percichthyidae > Macquaria > Macquaria ambigua. The sequence continues at coordinate 50,203 of VMKM01000860.1, read as the reverse complement.
GTTAGCTTTAGTCCACAAGTGTTTTTGCCTTTTGGTAGTGTTGTGTGATTGTCTAGTCAGCATTATATCCTACAAATTATCCCCACAATACATTGTAAAAAAAAAAGCAGTGTACAATTTTTGGTGCCAGATGAGAGGTAACTACCATCATGCATTGCGCAGAGAGGGAAGAAAAAGTCACGTTAAAATAGCTGCCGAATGAAAGGAATTAGGAAGAGGTTTTGAGTTTGCCATGTGAGACACTTTATAGTCCTCTACACAGAATTCCCAATGTAGCGTGTAGTGAATAATGAATGACAAACCCAAATATGAGCTACAGAGCTTCACACAACAGTTGAACACACAGTCATGCCGCTCATGTGATTTGTCTTGTGGTTTGATTACTCACCGACAATCTCAAAAAGATTGGAGAAAAGGATGATGGACTTTGTAGTTTTGCTCCGGTCGGACCACAACCCAAAAAGCGGGCCTGTGAGCAGCCCGCTCAGACTGAAGGCAGACAGACCCAGACCCAGGAAGTAAGGAGGGGCCTCCAGAATCTGGAGATACCTCCATATTGTAGGCAGAATGACAGCTGAGACCACCAGAGAGGGATGAAGGAGGATGAGTGTGGAGGAAAAGGAGGGGGACGTGTAAATGACAAGCCTCGTTTACACACAGCAAAATATATTTCATTTAAATCAGATCCTCTGTGATGTGTGCTTACAGCCAAAATGCCAGATTCTGCTCTAATGAGACCATTATCTCATGTCTTCAAATCCATAAAGCTGTCATAATGAACTTACCGTACTCAATGCCGCTCAGCATAAATATCAGTCCAATGGTAAAAAAAGTTAGATTCCTCTTTTGGTGATTATCCATTATGCTCAGTGACTTGCTGCCTTTTATACACCGACCTCTGTCTGCGCATGTTGTTCAGAAATGTTGTTCAGTGGCAAAATCAGATAACAGGAAACACTGTGAGTCCAATTACAACTGCTGGTCTGGATATTCAGAGGAATTTGTCGCACCATTGTACAAGGTCACTTCAGAACTTCTTAGAGATAGAAAACAGAGATCCGACGAGGCTTCTCCTATAGAAGAGGCTCAGCAGGGGTGAGACCTGAAACGCATGACAGAATACATCAAATCAGCAACGAAAACAATACAGTCCAGTTTGAAGCGAGTGCAGTAGTCCGTTTCCATTAGGCATTTATGTTAAAGATGAAATTCTGTTTGAGTCACGTCCGCAGTGCAGCACCACGCTGTGAGCCTCACGGTCAAGGCAATGTCTCGGGTTACCAGGTGAGGTAAAGTACACTGAGCCTTATACATATTTAATCTTGTTTTCTTCAGTAACATCAAAAGCACTTGATTCTCCCACAACCCTGTGAAGAAATGTTCCAGGCCTGTTGGCCCTCTTGTAGGTTATAGTTATGTATAACTTTGCCATTTAACACAAAAAAACAAAACAAATTCATTTGCCAGTTCACAAATACATCACACACAGTAATAAAAACATACAGGTAATAAAATATATCATATAAACCGCAATTGCATTTCCCAGAATATGAAGCCTTACACCAGAATGTGTGAAAAAAGACTAAGGAAAATATTCAAAATAATAACCCTCTATTGTATTCAATACTGAATAAATTAGGTATGACATCGCTGTCTGTTTTATTGAATGGTTGGCTCCATTTTCAAGCTGCTGTGGTGTTCCTAGCCTTGGGCTTGCTATATTAAACAGAACTGTCACCAAGTTAATACCTCCATATGTTTTCCCAGCAACCCATGAATAATACAAAGAGTTTCGATTGTTTGAATTACATATATAAACTCGCTCAGCATCTTGCACTCATATCACACAGTGTCGGGACAATCTGGGAGGTTTGGAGCTCAACAGGCCTACAGGATAATGAAAAGTCACAGGACACACGTGTTTGGGTCAGTATCTTTACTGTATGTGTGTGTAAATGTGCGTAAAGATGGTTGATTTGGCATACAATCGCAACTTCATGCCTTTTCTTCCTGCTCTTTTTTCAAACTGACGTCATAGGGAACATGTACTCACCTGTGCAGTGTCGTCGTGCTGTTTCATCCTGTGTAAAAAAGTTAATAATCAAGAAGGGATCTGTTCAGCTTTTCCATGACAAATTGCTGCATGCAGCTAAGCATCACGGGCCCACTGAGAGGCCATTAGCATCCTACCTGCCTTACCTGCGGTGGTTTCTATAGAAACACACATGAGGCTGGAAGGTGTTGTTGCACTCACCTTTGAGCCTTGGTAAACAACAGGGAGTTCCCCGGTGAATAAGCTGCAATCTAGTCCACTCAGTCAGTCACCGCGCTGCATTGGAGCCTGTTGGAGGTACGAGATGATCAGCTGTTGACAGAAGGACATTTGACTTTCAGATAGAGAGGAGCTTGTTAGGTGGATATACATACTTGGGGCTGGGAGGTGGCTGAGATAGAGGTAGGAGTGGGCATGTTCTTGAACACAACTTCTCCCCGGAGGTCGTTCAGCATCCCCATTAACATCAACCTGCAGGGTGCTCGCAGGCGGCAGACACGGTAAGACAGGTACATCGACTGGGCCAGGCAGCACGGCTTTGAAAACACTGGTGGGAGGTCATTATGAAGGAAAAACATTATGATTATACACACTGTATGTGTCTGTTAGGCGTGTAAAAAAGAAACAAGGTTGAAAAGCCAGATGCACAGATCTGAAGGGTTTGAATTGACTAAATAAAATATTGCATTAAAGGGGCACTCCACTGATTTTGCATATAAAGTTCAGATTACGTGTCACAAAGAGTAATACTCAGCCTTTAACAACAGTATAATGTCTTCTTTGGCTCTGGAGGGAGCAATCTGACTAATTAACACCTGACGAGGTCAGCAGGGTTCTCGTATTGGGATTGAAACTTGACATTTTTACCAGAAAGCCGGTGTTATGAACTGGGGGTGTGGAGTTTGAAAGACATAGGTATTTAATTAGAGTCTAATGAAATTGTGGGGAAAATATAGGATCAAGTGTTTTTAGAGCTTGACTCATACGTTTTAACCACCTCAACATTGCAAACATTTTCCATCAGTTTTATTATTTCATGTTTTCCTTTTGGTTAACACCCCCAGTCACCCCTAGCCTTTCTGGATATCTTCAATTGTTTGAGTTTTTCAACCAGTGCAATGTCAATGTCACTTTCCAAACCTTGCACATCCTCCATATGTCCTTTTAATCAAACAGACGTCACAGGAAGGAACTAAAACAATAAAATAGTTTTTATTTCACTTCAATTACTTTGGGAATATTCCATGATTTGCTTTAATTTCCAAATGCTTTAAGACACATTTTTGCGGAGACAGAAGTGGTTCACCGTTTTAGACGATTGTAAGAGCAATCCTTTCCTGTTGGATGATGTATTTTGCTCCTAGTAATTCCAAGGTACAGGATATGAGAGCAAGCAGCCAATGAGTTACAACTTTTTCCTTTGATTACATTGTTTACTCTTCAAAGATTTTGCACACACAAAAAACCCCAAAAAAACTGGATTGATCTTACCGGAGCGGAGGGAGAGGTCGGTGCTTCACCTTGCAATCAAAAAAGAAATAACATAATGTTTGGCGCTTAGCAGCGGTCTAAAACTGTATGGCTGCATACCTGAGGACCAAACCAGCCTGAATGGAAACACCTGATAAAAAGTAGGCGCTGCAGTCACCTGTTTACCAAGAGTGCAAACACACACTGCCCTCCTGCTCCAACATCCGGATACATTCATAATCATTAAAATCATAACTGATCATTTAACACATGCTCCATACAATTCATATCTCTTCTGATCAGTTCATCACTGTAATAACTTTTCATCTATAGCGCCATCACCAGGTCAAAATGTCAAGTTGTCCAATACTTTAGTTTATGACCAAATACCTGCAAGACTAATGACATTCCCATCATCCCCAGCTGTACTTTGTGTTTAGTGCTAATTAGCAAATGTCAGCATGCTAACAAGCTAAATTAAGATGATGAACATGGTAAATATTATAGGCTACCTGCTAAACATCTGCATGTTAGCATTGTCACTGTGAGCCATAGACTGTATATATATACTTTATATACAGTCTATGCTGTGAGCATGTTAGCATGCTGATGTTAGCATTTAGCTAGCACGATTGTTTTCATTTGTCCCTCACAAGTCGCGTGGAAGTACAAGAATAACCCCTAAAGTACCCCTTTAAACACTACCAGGCCATTACAACATTACTGACTGACTTCTGTTTTTATAGCCAAGAAATAAAGCTGAAGCACTACTTTTAACTGGTTACATTTTTATGAGCTCTTTGCAAAGCTAAAAAAAAGAGGAAATCCTGGAGGAAGATGTTAAAAACACATTGTATAGACAAGCTGCTTCCATTTGAGGACAAAGTTTAAACTTGAAAATAAATCTCAATCTTTGAACTAGTGCTGCTTACATGTGTTTTTATTTCAAAAGTCTAAATCTAACTAAATCTGTTCAGATATGTTTTTGTATTTTAGCCCTGAAGAGGAATCATGTTGTCTGACAAGAAAGAAAAATAATCAAATGAACTAAATCAATTTATGAGTCAAACATGAAATTTGTTGATGCATCGAATCAAAAAATCTCATTCGTATTACTGTAGGATTAACTTGCTACATCCCTGGTGCCGATACATGTATTATGTGTGTATGTGTGTATCCCTGTTTGTGTGTGTGTGTGTGTGTGTACGAGAGACACAGAGAGTTCCTCCACACAGTGCAGGAGCAGGAGCGCTGTAGAGGGGTGGATGGGCGTGGAGGGCAGCGAGCTTGGACCCAGGTGCCAGTATCGAGTGTCGGGGAGGACAGAGCCATCCTGCTGGGCTTCACCATGATGGCCTTCTCTGTGCTCATGTTCTTTGTGGTCGGCATGACTGTGGTCAAACCCTATGTTAACAGGTACACTGTAGTCTGTCTGTTAATGCTAGAAGGGATGTCGTGATAGACAGTCCTATGACTTATATGTGATTTTTAACAATAGTAGAAAAGTACTGGAGAAGATCACAATTCATTCATTACAAAATGTCATGGCAACCATTCCATGGTTGTCAAGATGTCAAGCTGCAAGTGGCGCTAGATGAAAGGTCAGGGGATCACCGAAGTCATAATGGCAATCCATCCAGTAGTTGTTGAGATATTTCAGTCTGGACCACAGTGGTGGACCAACATAAATTTAAAGTTAGATATTTTAAAAATGACAATACTTACATAATTTTGTATTTTTATCATGCATTTTCTTGGCAGAGATGGGCTTCCTTAAGATGTGCTAGAACATGAATAAAAAAGTAAATTAACACCCCTCACATCAGAGATCTAATAAGAAACAATTATTGCCTTTCTGGTGTGAATGTGTTTACGTATGTTGGAGATACAACTGTTGGAAACCCTGGCTTATAAACCCCCGAAATGTTCCCCTTGTTTTCCAGTAACTGGGAGGAGAAGGCCAACTGTGTTCTGCTGCAGACCGAAATCCTGGCGGAGTGGGTGGACTGCAGAGGTGTGAGCACTGTGCCGTGCCTCAGGGCGACGGTTAACCTCACAGGCTCCAATCAGACGGTTTTTCTACACTTTAATGAGGAATCGGTCGCCCTCGCTCCTAAGGTAGGGATTCATGGCAGTAACTTCCAGGTTTTAGGTCTCACCTTATAGCTTTGTGAGCCTCGGGTTTGGATCTGCTTCACAATAGGTGTGGCTTGTCGACTGTAAGGGAGCAACACCTGCAGGATACTGGGCCCCGAGGAGTGGATTTGAGCATTAGAGCTTTATGTCTTTGTACTACAACTGACATGTAGGACCACTCTGTGAAGTAGATCTTAATTTTAATATTAGCCATCCGAGCAGGGACTTGAGAAAGCACCTGAGAAAGCGGTGAAGGCAAAAAAACTGATCTGAACTAGATGACAGGATGGAAAACTAGCAGTACTCTGATTACTGTACCCTTGTGAATAAGCCAGAAGACATTATTAGGAGATGCTCTCATGCTGCACTTTTGCTCCATTCAGAGGAACATTTTTCAGTACCAGCACGGTACATGGAGGCTAGAAAGGCTGTTCTTTTTTTTTCAACAGACAAAAAACGGAATCAAAAAAGAACCTTGCAGCTCGTCTCACTGATTGCAATCAGCACTGCCAACTATAACAAGCAGGTCACTTGATAAAAAATTGCACTTGAATCATATCTCTTCTTTCCCAGTGTTTCTACATACCCAAATGTCAGATGGACGGAAGAGAACTTCAAAAGGAAGTCGAGAGAGTGAAAAACAGCTTGGACACTCATCAGGGGAGCACCTCATCCTGCTTCAGTGACCCCACAAGGCACCCCGGGGATGTCATCTTGAACAGGAAGTCCACCCATGAGAAGGCCCTGTTTGCATTGCTCTGGCCCTGTCTGATGCTGGGTGGCGGAGCTCTGTTGGTGGGCCTTGTGAAGCTGACACAGTACTTAGGCCATCTCTCCTCTGGGATGTGCAGTGAGACCGCAGGGGGCAGGCTGACATCAAGATACACTCAGGGCAAACTGTACAGACTCCTCCGGAGGTCCAGCATGCAGTCTCCTTCGTGACATACCCAGTGTTTCCGCTGCAACATGCCAAAAATACCATTTGTAAACATGTAACTGGTACATAATGTGAATCAGGGCTGGTATGTATAAACCCGCTCAGAGTAAAATTTTGGTCTTAAGTGTGTCAGAAAGAAAGTCTTATTCTCTTATTCTTAAGAATAAGTGCCATGCAGAAACCTTCCTAAGTGTAGAGAATTGGTCTCAGCTCCCAAATTATTTAAGAGAACTCTTGCAGGCATCTGAACCCAGTTAGTGACCAGCAGATGGCTGTAGCACATGCACTGAGGCAGAGGCCACACACACCTTTCAACAAGTACTGATGGTAAGTTGAAAGTAAGTTGATAAAAAAAAAAAGATATATACATATGTAGCAATATCCACACAACATGAAAAAGTTGAAATCACCAAATTCACATTCACAAAAGCACATTTATATAAACTATAAAAACATAAAACATAGAAATAAAAAATTAAGCTTCTTCCAAAGATATATATAAACTTGGAGGTAAACCTTTTAAGGAAATGTTTTATTTTAAATTGACCCGTGTTCTCTGTTTCAGAAAACCAGAAATAATTGCACATGTACAGTGCATGGTTAACATACACACATTTTAAAGGGCCTCGTCAGATAGTTTTCACTTCAAATGGTTACTATATCCTTCTTTGACTTCTTTAAAGAGTAACTTAACACCATCTGACAATCTTGTTTTGCTGACCTCCAGTGGTTTAACTTTTCACCTTGCTGCAGTGATGTAGAAATGTACTCCAGGGTGTGTCAGTACACTGTGACATCACTGTTGGGTGTGGTTAGCGATACAACTGAGCAAACTTCTGACAGCTTTCAACCAGAGAGGGCAGTGTTTCAGTTTAGTGTCAAGTTACTCGTTAAGAGGATATCTTACATAAGCTTTGTTCTTGCATTATCTATATATTTTATACATTATATACGCTTCACTATATTGAAGCGTATATAATGTCGGATACAATGCAGGATGGGTAGGCTTGACAAAGTGTGTATGAAACTGCTATTGGCTGATTGAGTGCTTGAGGGAGGGCATTTTGGGTAGACATGATTGTTGTCATTTTCTCACTGAAAAGCCACTGCTGTCAGCACTTCAGAATCACTTTTAGCTTCTTTTTATAAAGTTCCACTTTTTACTAAAAAAATGTTTTACTCATAAGTCAAAGTTTAGAAAGGGACCACTTTTGAAAGTTGATACATACCAGTCCGGTTCACCCAGTGAAGAGTCTTTGTGTTTAGTTTCCTATGGGAAGATCGAGATACAAATTCCATTCTTTTACACAAACTTGAGGATTGTTTACTGATTCAGGCCATGACCCACACTAATGTCAATTTGATTTTACATCACATTTTGATCAACTGTAAAACAAACAATGTAATAAAACTGCCTAGTAGTCTATTTAGATACGGAGAAATGTTTTTATTCAACAGTACAATAAATGAATGCATACAGTTTCTTATCAGACATGGTCATATGAAGATGACTAAAACAAGTATTTGAAGAGGTTTTATGATATATATACAGATGGATATATAACTAACATAGGAGTCTGGTTCTTTTTAAAACATACAGGGTAGCTTCCTCCTCCTTATTGTGCTTACAGACCTCCACTTAGGGGCAAGAGATCTCCACTTGACGTGAAGCTCGTACTCTGACAACAGCATCCAGTCCTTGTCCTTCATTCAACAATTCACCTCTGCTTTGTCATTCATATCATTTCAACAACTAGAAGCTGTCTACTGGGTTTTGTATGAGGATGGTGCACCTTATGCATGATTCCTCTTTTTTGTTTTTTTTGTTTTTTTGGTTAGCAGTTACATATACGAGTTTGCTTACATTTAAAAATACAAAAATATATTACCTCTGTAGTTATTCAAGGAAAGCATTTGCACATGTAGTAGCAGTTATCAGTATCTGTTACCTTCATTGTGACTTTGTTGTACCTCACACAAGTAACAAGGTCATTTCTATACATGAAATTCAAGTAAACAACATCAGGTCAAACTAAAACAAAAAAAGTAGATATTCGAGGACCTCATGCATAATGCAGTGTGAGAAACAGAAAACAGCCATAACAAGTACAAAGGGAAATAGCATCATTTAGATGGTTCTTCAATAAAGTACATGGAGTCTAGTTTTCTCAGTTTGGGTCCGGCCCACTGCTCTGTAGCCCGTACAGAAGCACATGCATCTCAGTAGGATCGGTTTCCTGAGCATTTTAAGTCCTTACCCATGTACAGAAAACTAAAATTGGACTTTCAGACAGACTTGAGTGTCCAGGAAACCGCCCTGTTGTGTATCATTTGGTAAAGCTAGAACGTTTACTGACCTCTTACGTATGCGTCTGTGCAGTGAGCAAACCTGCAAAGACTATTTTTCCACACATAAGGGTGACAATCATAGGAAAGCGGAGGGAAGAAGACACTTGGAAGGTTAAAAAAAAAAATTCACTTCAGTTACCTTTTTTCTTTACCTGGATATCACGACCTCGGACCATATGTGAGGAGAGTCTGTCTTAAACTATCTGCCGTACGTGTGACCGAGAACAAGAAGACAGACGCAAAACTCATTTTAACATTTTACAGATGGCTTAGATTGAAGTTCCAAATATAAACCTGGTAAGGAGAAGCAAAAGGCAGGGTCCAAAGGCGTTTCTCAGTTCTTTTTGTTGGGAAGAAGTAGACGATTCTGTGCAGCATTTTTTTTTCCTTCCATGTACTGTCTGTACAAAGTCCACTGACACACTGCTCTGCGTGAGCATGTCGGGGGAGATGCATTTCTCTCTCTGCCTCACTCTGACGTCAACTTTTTTGCAGTATACAGTACATATTAGGATCACAACTTGCATAGTGTAACAGCACAGCACACAAGAGGAACACTGCACATCCTTTTCCCCTGCGTTTCTTGCCTTTATCAGCTGAATAAATAAGACCAACTCATAATATCTTATACAGCTGACCATCAGAAAGGTTTCCTCCAGTCCATCTGTGGTCCAACTGCGTGGGGGTGGATGACGGACGTTTGTGCCTCAACATCTGACAGAATAATACTGATAGACAAAACAAAACAAATACTGCAGCGATCAGTGCTATGAGTACACACGAGACTTGGAATAGTAGTGACTATTTTTTGTGTTTTTACAATAAGACTGCTGAGTAGTGGGGTTACACATCTAGTACTTTGGCTCAGTAGAAAACAGAAAGGAATATGTGCACCGAATGCATACAAGTCTATGGATATACTGCTGTATAAAAGTCAGTTATCTGGTGTGATGTGAATTCTAAACTGAAGACACGTCATCTGTAGGCTACAAATATGTCGTTATTTAAGTTGCTCCAAAAGAGTTAAATGCTTGCTAAGTGTTTAACAACACGTCCTCTCTCAGTTCTGTACTAAAAGTGTTGGTGATTGTTTTTTTTTAATGACTGCAAGGAGTAATCTTGATTTTGTGGGCACCTGCCAGGCTACTCATTGTCCCTTTCACTTTGTCTCAGCTGGCCTGGCTGTGTGCGCCGATATCCTCCCTCCCTCGCCTTCATCAGTTCAAAATAGGTAGTGGAAATGATGCAGTTACACTCTATCAGTTCATCATTAGAAAAAGCCAGCAGTGCTCATGGTATACCACATCATGATGTTCCTTTCTTAATGCTGATGGTTGTAGATGTACTGAAAGGAATAAAAAAAAATTAAGAAAAATAAAAATTTGTCCACATGAAGAAGGCCAAACGTTGCCGAGGTCCATTACACTTGTTTAGTTCCTATGAAGAAATATAACTCCACCCCGCCTTCTCAAGTTCATAGTGCAGGGAGAAGATAATCAGAAAACCTGTAGAAACAGGAGAATTTAGGCATCATGGCCCTGAAACAGGCCCTTATGAGCACTCTTATTTTGAGGTGCGCTGGCAGGTAGTGTTTCAGAGTCACAAGCTGGCAGAAGTATTAACCAGGCCTTAGTGTGTTTGGGGAAATACCTCACTCCCTTCTCACTATTCTTTTGGTTCTTAGTGTGCTGTTGGTGCCATTGTCCTTTACTCCTCTCTTGTTTTAGTTGTCATTTCAGTTCATGGCGTGCTGGCGAATTGTGTGGAAGATCCAGTCCATCTTGGTAGTCCACCCGCCGTGGTGAGCGTCGTTCATCTGCTTCATGAAGTAGTCCAGGGCCTCCTGCTCCGTCTTGTCCAAGGCTAGGGTCTTTCTGATGTACGCAATGTCGTCGAATGACTGCAGCTCGGGCATCCCTGAGCCCAGCATCATGGAGAAGAGGTTGATGAAGAGGTTGGCATGCTGCCGGATTGCCAGGTACGCCTTGTAACACATCTCCTGGAACCTTTACAAAAAGGGATACAAGCATGGAAGAAATGTGGAGACAAAGACACTTGCAGGATATTCTACAAATCTGCCACATAGAAGAGTTAAAAGCTCAACCTCCCATTTTGATCCGGTTTTATAAGTCACTTATCATTTTTATTATATCTCAAGACATCAAACTCATGTCTATTGCTGGTGTGTTACCTTTCGAACTCCCTTGTTTTGGTGCACTCTTGAGTTCCTTTGCTAATAACGATCAAGAAATCCTGTGTGAGCACAAAGGGCACGCGTTCCCTCTTGTACCCAAACTTCTTCTTTTTGTGGTCGAGGAAATGGCCAAAGTCTATGTGGAACAGCTGTGAAAACATAAGAAAAGTACAAAATTAAATAACGATTTAAGAAAGAAACAGAAGATATGCATATATAACATAGAAAGGATGTCAAAACGTAATCGTTACCTGTCCATCATCTTTGACCATAATGTTGCTATTGTGTCTGTCCCCTATGCCCAGGATAAATGTGGCTACACAGTAGCCTGCACAAGACCGCGTGAACAGATCTATGGCCTGGTCATACCTACGAAATCAAACAAATGGAAAAGACGTTATTCTCAGAGAGGATTCGATGACTGTATGCAACTATTCCCATACAAAAGGAAGAAAAAGGTACATTAAGGCTTCACATTAGTCTTTATATTATCACTAACACCACCTCTACAGCCTACAGAAGAATAGAAAAGCTGTATAAATCATTCTGCCACTCACATCTCCCCCTTGTTTTTATCCTTGAGCCACTGATGCAGTGTGTGGCTGTTGAACTGTAGTGCCCCCTTTAGGCCTCCTTTACACTGGATCTGCATGATGGTGTGAGAGTTCCTCACCACCTCAATCAAACCCACACAGTCACCGATTGACAGACAACCATATGGCAGCATCCTGTGCAACAAGAAACATAAAGAGAAGCAGAAATAATTAGGACAGTAGTGATGGACTTCATATTAAATGACTGGGGGTGGCAGACTGGGGTTGCCACTCATCAGGTATGGAGTGAAGAACATGAAAGTATGCAGCGCCTGTTAATGCGCACCTGCATCCTTGCTGTCATGGGGAAGTGTGGAGCCTACCTGAGATCAAGGCCTTGGTTCTGCCAGATGTTCTCCATTATCCTAATGATCTGCAGCGTCAGCATGTCCTGCCTCAGATCTGTGGAGGCAGGGAGAGACAAGGAGGCGGATGACAGTAAGGTGATTATTAGCTGCTTAGCTGCTCTTTGATCAACTCCATGATGCATTATGGAGCAGGGCTGTCAAAATCAGTTTGGTCACAGATGGTGCAGCTAAATGCACAAGCAGCTGCGGTAAAGTGTGATTCAAATAACGTGACTTGTTCTTTCTGAATTCCATGTTAAGAGCATAGATGAGGTTGTGTTTGTGTGCTATGATATGCCCTACAGGCTAAGACTGAATTATGCTGCATGCTCAGCAAGAGCATTTTCAAGTCTGTGTGTGTGTGTGTGTGTGTGTGTGAGCTGATACACAAAGGCAAGGATGGACAAATAGAGATGGAGGCGGCAAGAGTGATACAAGAGGGGGAAAAAACTCACCATCTCCATTTTTGAAGATGATTTCGTTGTTCTGAAAGAGCAGCTCTGACATCATATCTGGGTTTTCCCAGTTAAGCCATAGAGGTCGCTTGGCTGATGACATCATCCTGCATTCCTCCAGGCTGAAACAGAGACAGGGATATGTTTAAAGAAGGGGAGAAAATGATAGAAAGAAAGACAAGTTCTCAGTAAATGTGCCTGTGCTCACGGGTCCTGACTCAAAACAATATATACATTATTTTATCTCAACTCAGGCATGTGGACTCGGTGTATTGTAAAATGAGGCTGTGCTCTGAGGGATGTGAGTACATTATGTCCCTAAATGTACTGTATCCACACACAAAACACTACCATTTTATTGTGTATAATAATATTTTAAGCCTCGAAGAAGCCATTTCAGAGGACAGAGTTAGATAAGGGAGTGCTCATGTACCGGAGGTTTCCCAGCTGATGCGCTGGATTCAGTGGGGAGGTGAAGCTCTGCAGGGCGTCCATGTAATCAGGCCTTCTCATCTGCTCCACCAGAAACTTCATTTGAACCTTAAAGGAGAGAAACCAATGTATCAGTTAGTAAAACACTAGTTTCAGACAGCCTGGTAAATGTACAGTCAGTACAGCAAAATGATTAACCTTTCACAATGAGGTAATGCTGCTTCACGGAGCACCATGTTTGTGCTGGGTGGCAGGGCACGGGTCGTTTCATCATGGATAACGGCAATTACTGATTTGATGATGTTGTATTTAGATATTAAGCCAGTTTTCTAGTTAGCTAGCTTACCAATTCATTTGTTTGGACACCATCACCAGTGTGACTGTCACATTAGCTAGTGGCTATAACCTTTTTGTAGCCAGTACTAATATATTAAACTTAATGTTAATGGGGAGCTAGCCAACACAGTTTCAAAACAATCTGGTTTTGGATTATTACTAATAATGCTGTTTTCCATGTCACATGTCTATAAATTATTGTAATACCATTAATTCTTAAATAGTGGCCTACTGAAATGAAAATATTTTTTAATAGGCCTTTATTTAAGCGCGATTATAAGAGATGGGTTTTATAAGTAATTTCATCATATTTCAATAAGGGGCAGCATCCCTGTGCTCTGATCTGCATTCATTTGCTATTGCTGCTCTTTTCACTTCCCTAGAAGGCTTTTATTGTGAAACATCTAGAAGTGCTGACCTTCATTAACAGCAGCTTAACATCGAGAACAGTCAAACAGAATTAAACAGATCAGGAATTTTGGAAAAAAAAACAATGCTGTGGAAATATAGACTATGCTAAATGTACCATGCCAACCTTATTAGAGATCATACTGCCATTTGTTTGGAACCAATCTTTATTTAAGTACCAGCTTTTATTTAAGAATTTTCCGTATTAATCTATGGCGATTACTGTAAGGATCCCTCAGTCTTAAAAATGCCTTATCCTAGTCTGGTTGAAATATATTTAGCTGCAAGCAAGCTGAAAAAAAGCAACTGTCCAAACTCCATCACTCTACTATATTGTGGCATGTCCGTGGCCAGATTGGAAGATTACACTCAACGATTCAGTGGATCACAGTTAACAGCTGCCGGCTGTCAAATTACCTTCTGTGCCTCATCTTTTTTCTCCTGTTTGAGGAGGTCGGTGAGATTGATGAGCTTCTCCATGGCCTCCACCTGTCTGCTCAGGTGCTTCAGATACATGCCACAGGCCCGGCAGTATGACTCCAGCAGCAGGCCGAACCGCTGGCTCACTGTCTTGTTGTGCATCTCTGACCTGCATACGTGTAAGCAAGGAAAAAATAAAATTAAGTGGTTGTTTGTGTCCTAACATTGAATGTGTCCAGCCTCCACACAAATACACACACACACACACACACACAGTATCCCAAGACATTGACTAACATCAGCTGTTTTCACAGAACTTTCTTGAATTCAACACGATTTGGGACCAGACAGTTAAGTGACATTCAAACAACAGTGTAACCTTTCAAGTCACACACAAACAGCTCCAAATACCCGAAAGAAGACCTTTTTAAATCAACTCACTTTAAATGCCAGAAGAAGAAATGTCCTATCCTCTGATTGGTCAATGCCTTTTTCAGCAGGAAGCGTGCAAGTGGGTTATCAAGGTACTGCTCATACTTTAGAACCTGGGCACAGGCACAGAAAATACCATAAAAAACATTATTATTTGCCTAAAAGACCTTCTACAGTACACCAAGCTGAAACATCAACCTTCTTCAATTGGAATAACATGCCATAATGAAAAAGGTTCACACTATTCACTCAAAAAAAATAAAAAATAAAGCCAGATGAGGATGCAGCGCACCTGAACAAGTTGAATGAGGTACTGTGAGAGTTTGTCATCAGTTAGGTATTTCTCAAGGCACTTTACAGCAAACTCTCTGATCATAGGATCGGGGAAGTTGCAGTCCAGCAACTCCATGGCTTGTTCTGGCTTGATAGCAGGCCAGTCCTTCAGAAGGCAATACATCTGAAATTTAAAAAAATAATAATAAAAAATACATACATACACTAAGTACAGGTATATATTTGTTTTAGCATTCTTGCAATTTTAAGCAACCCTACACGAGACAATGTGTGTTAGTGTGCACTATCTGTGTAAAAATCAGCTTAGTATAACAACTAAGTAAGGCACATATCTATTTCCCCCACGTGATGTCCTTCAAAATAAAAGGTGGGTCAGCAGTAGAAACCTGAGCTTACCTGTGCAATCTCATCTCTGGAGTTCCATTTCACAGCCAGGAGGATCTTGGGAAGGATCTCCGGCATGTTGACGCAGTCTTGTCTAAAATAGTTTGGAGAGAGAACAAATTAGTTACAACTTTCATGACATCTAGATTTACCCCACATGGCAGTACAATGACTTTTTGTGTAAAATGTAATGGTTTCTGATCATTGTATACAACCACACACACATCACCTGTGCCTCCACAGAAAGTCTTTCTCCTGCTCAGTGATTTCAGACAGCGGGTCTCTGTTGCACACCTGGCGTAGCTGCTCATTGTCGCTGTCGGTCAGGGGGTTGTCACGTGCCAGTCTGTTACTCTATGATACCATGTAACACATAGTTTAATAAAAATAAACTGGACAACAATGTCAGCACCACAATGTATCACATAAAACTTGATATGTAAATGAAAAGGTGCTATTAAGTTACTATATGTGGTGTGAGTGAACTACAATGTGACAGCTGCGCAGAATATTTGAAAGGTGAAATAAAACACATAATAAAAAAATCAAATGCTTGTTATCTTACCAAACCAGTGTGGCAGTAATTAAAACCCAGCTCTCTGGATATATTCCAGTTTGCATGGTCCTCAATGATGGTCATATCAGGGTACTTGACAGGGCAACTGAAATGGTCAAACTCCAGCTCCAGGCAAGGGGTTTCCTGCATGTGTAGGAAGTGGTGGAAGGGGAGAGGTCATTCAAGGTGTTGAGTGTAATCAAAGAAAGGTGCCTGTGTAAATGAGTAATTAATTAAGTGGGATAAGAGGCTTGGTTGATTAAATCGAGGCAGCTTACATCCAGCTCTGAAACTCAACAGGTTGTCACCAGCTCGATTAAAACTGGGTCGTGAGGCTTGGAGGTCAGTCGCAGACACAAGCATAACACATATTTGAAAAGCTTAAAATGTTGGGGAAAAAAAGATGTTATTCGATCTTCTTAGTGTTTCAAGATGGTCCATTCTGGTCAATGTAACTGAAAGAAATCTGCTTTGACAACCTTTAAAGTCTATTATAATTCCAATATTCTTGGCACATGCAGTTTTGGAGTTTGTTTGCAAAAACATATTTTCAAGTCAACTAACAAAAAATGCTTGCATGACAGAACAAAGGAGAGCAATGTCTGTTTACATTTGAAATCCCTCCATCAAACCACCATTTGCTCTGTGAAAAAATACGAGCCACCATTTCTCACAAACGGTGAGTGAGCATTATGTTCATTATGTTGACATCTGCTGTTCACCTTGTTGGGGTTAGAGCCTGTGACGCCGATAGGGTTGAGCAGGTCTTCCAGGCCATGTGGGACAGGCCATAGGTTGAGAGCCATCTTGCCTGCTACTAGTGTGTGGGTGTAGTCAAACAGGTTGATGTTGCCCCAGGCGAGGGGACAGTGCTCCTACAGGAAAATACCAGTAAGATTATGCATATGAAAATGATTAGAGAGGCAACAGCTCGGGGCTATGGAACACACAGGTGCAGTGCAGAACACAGGGAAGTTGTTTTATTTCCCATGCCTACATTAAGCGTCTGTTAACTGCTTTGATTCAAATAAAAATCAAACAAGAATAGATTTGAGTAAGACTGCTCAAGGAGTGTTTGCTGTAGTATTAAAACGCACTTGTTGTCAAAACCAATAAGATGAAGATTGAAATCTTAAGCATTTTAACTTGAATGTAGCATTTCAGCATTTTCACTGCTAACCTCTTTAGCTCCCTTCCTTCCTTTCACAGAGCAGATGGAGAGGCAGAGTCGGGCGGCACGGGGGATGTCTGGAATGTACATGTCGTAGTTCAGCCACTCGTTCCACCTGGAATAAACGGGGAAAGAACCATTAACATAATCAATCACATTACTGCCACAAAGCTGAGTGACATGCCTGAGAATGGAACGCTATTCTTCATTGCATACTACCTGGGGTTCGAGCAGGGCACGCGCTGGGTGTTGACATTGTCACACAACTGCTCTCCACCGTGGTATATCCCAGTCCTGACGTAGATCTAGAGCAGCCACACGAAAAACAGATTTATGTACTAATCCATAGAGCGATAAAGATACCTTTCATGAAGTGAAGGACAGTGTGCACCATCCTCTAATAACCTCCAAGGTGTTGAAGATGTGAGATTACAGTCAGACTTCATTTTAGTCAAACCAGAACAAAGCAGAGAATCTTCAAACAGAACAAGATGTAGTCGCAGTGCCACACTGATGTACTGCATGTGTACCTTGTCAATGTCTCTGATGTTGACATTGACATATGTGGCGCACAGTATCCTGATCCTCAGTGTTCCGTTGATAGTCCATAGAGACTTGGTGGCTGTTTCCCCATTCATGTAGGGCGTTGCTGTGGATATTCGCCTTGCATAAGATGGCATGGTGAAGTTGTCCATGGGCAGCTGGGAATACAGGCTGTCTTTTGCCATTAGCATCAAGTTGGGCATCCGTCCCAACATGATACAGCTGCGCACGTACTGTCGAGGAGAGACAAAGTGACATTTTGAAGTAGCAGTGATTGTGGCATTTTGAAGCTATTCATGCCGTTTGACATTTTGAATCCATTCATACAATTTCTAGGCTTATCAACATGTAATTATTGGATTTTACAAATACAACTCAGCAACAACTGAAACATTCAGTACTTTGTACTTATATACCGTGATGTATACAGTCTATTGAATCAGCACATTTTACCGGCAGCACATTTTCTCATAAATTTCATTTCATGTCATGAGTGCCGAGCACATTTGCGTTGGATGATAATTTGATGTGAAGTGGATCCCATCCCCTCTAAGCACAACAGCATCAGATGCAGCTAGCCTGAGATTAAATTAGATTACCTTGTACTGACTCAGAGGGTATTTCTCCAGTAAGTACTCGTCACAGCCGCAGACTTTGAGAATGTACTTTCCCTGATACTCCTGCACACACATCTTTAACTGCTCCTGGGAGAGCAGCATGCTACGCGTCTTCTTACGGATGGCTTCAGCAATCACCTGCTCTGGCACATAGTCATGGTTGATCTTCAGCGTATACTTCTGCTTGTCATTGCTGGGTGACACAATAACCCATATGACCACAATGATTTGACCTGAGGAAAATAAAATAAAAGATCAAATTGAAGAAATATTCCATAATATTTAATACACAGAGACACTGAACATTTTCTCCCCAAAGTAAAATGTCTTACCTTTATCTAGCTTGTTATAGATGTGCCTGGGAAGTTCAACAGAGGATTCTACATTGGGAGGATATACGTACAAAGCTCTACTGTGGGGTCCATTACTGTCTCTGAGGTCCACAGCCTCTTTGCAAACATTTAAAATGTTCCTTCTGAAGTCCTGCACTTCTGGGTCTTTCACCAAATCAAACTCGCATATAGGCATTCCAATAGCAAAACCTAAAAGGAGAAAAAAAGTGCTTAATAAAAATGTGTTGTGTGTCCTTTAACTTCAAAATATTTAATTTAGATTTGTTTGCATTTTTCATGACATGTGAAATGTGAGCCTTAATACATATGCATAATACAGTGCAACACACAACACAATATATGTGACCAGTTAAAGCCAACAGTATTATGTTAAACCTCCTCATTGTGGGTAATGACTTTGCCAAGGCCAACAGTTGTTACAGTACATTACTGTAATGTACAGTAGGTTGTTTTGTAACTGCCTAATAATTCAAGAACCATACCAATCTCTCTGTTGAGGATTTTCTCTTCTCTGTTGCCTACTGGCTCAATGACTTTGAGGAAGGCCTGGAAGAGCCTGAGATCACACAACCGCCTGGTCTCATCATAAAACTCCTCCCGCTCTGCCTCCTGGGTTACACTGACAAAGATGTAGGAGCTCTCCTCCTGCAGCAGATGGTAAAGAGGGTACTTCCTGGCCTCTTTAAAAAGCTCATGCTTGACTGTGATCAGTGTGGCCTCCCGGAGGCACTCCAACGTGAGAATCATGCCATTTGGCAGAAGGCAGTCCACTAGGATGCTGGGGGGCATCAAGTGCATCCCCCATAGTTCTCCTGAGGAGGGCCTGGGAGGCATGGTCGTGCCAGCAAATCCGCTCTTTTCAGAGCCGGGTAATTATCAGATGAGCAATGTCAACCAACTGTGAGAAAAAAGGAAACAGGATTATATAAGAACCACTGACCTGTGCACAATAATGCAAAACGCTTGTGGTGAATATTTGGCTTAAGTGATAGTAGAGCTGCATAGTGACAGCATATAAGAATGCTAACTACACACTCCTGGAGGTATCCCAATTTAACATGGGTTGCCAAATTGGTATAAAAATTCAGTAATTACTTAACATGGGAATACCTATTGGACCACTGTCCATTGCTTTAGTGTTTTGGAGATTACTATATTGCACATATCAGTTATGTAAAGTGACTTTCGTTCAGTTTGACAGACGAGCGGTAGCAACTCATTTATGACAACTTAGCTGGCTAACTTTGACAATGTAACTTGCAGTAATTAAAAATGTCACTGCGTTTTAAACTTAGTATAACGTTAGCAACTAACCTTATGATGACATAACTTGCCATCACATCAGAGACAGAAAATCATTTAGCTTTAGTAAGTTGGTGTTAAAATAACTCACGCTAACTTAAACAGGGCAACAATGAACTGATTAATGCCCAGTGATGTCGAATGAAAGGAACTCAAAAATCATGTAAACAAACTTGTTAGCTAACACGCATTACCAACACATTAGTTAAGTGTGGCTAACACTGCTAAGGTTTAGCTTTTAGCCTGGGCTTGGCAGTCTCCACGACTAGTTTGTGTTGTGCAGCTGCTTGGTGGGTTAACGTTAGGTGTAGTTTCTTAGCTAGCTAGCTAACCATGCTAGCCAAGTTCACTAAGCAGATCAATGTCATTTACAATATGAAAACATCGACTGATACATAAGCTAATGTTAGTCTGACGTTACTACAATAAAGGGTGCGACCCGCCAGTTTGTCGTGTGAGTAACTGGGTATCTGTTTTGGTTAACAGTAAAAGCGAACATACAACAAAACACAAAAAAACAAATATAAGGCTACCTGTGCCAGATAGCTAGCGCCAACCGGTTAGCCGCGAAGCTAGTCAGCCAGCACAAACATTAGCAGCGGCTAGCTGAGTAAATCCCATTCGTGCCCGCTCGGGAAGTCTCAAGCAGCGGTGCTAGGTCTAACGTTAGTCCATCCAAACAATGATACGGGGGGTCGGGACAGACCCGCTACAGTGGAGAAAAGACGCCCCTAGCTCCCGGTGATGTTGGCAATATGCTGTAGTGGAATAAGTCTATAATACTTCATGATGTTCTTCATCGTGCTGTCCCGAAAATAAACTGCACAGTTTGGTAGCACGCTAGCTCCACACAGCTAGCCTGCTCGAGGGCTGCTAGCAGGCTCATCATCACGGACCGCCCTCCCACACAAGGGAGAGTTAAATGGTGGAGAAAGCAGTTTGTCATGAGATGAGACTGGGGAGCTGAAGGGAAACCGCTTGTTCACTGTTTTCTTCGACATTACATGAAATGCCACTAAAGAGCACATGAGACAAACAGTGCCAAAGTTGTTGTTCAGTTGCTACAGCCAGTCATATGCAGAGCCCAAAGCAAATTCTTTCACCAGCATGTCCGTGGATGGAGCCCCCAGAGAGAAACCGTGGAATGAGAAAAAGTATTACTGATAGATGTGTGATTCATTAATCCCATTGCATATTGTGTTTTGTTGCTTCCACTTTGGACATTATGTTATCCCTGCTTGTTGTTGAGTATCTTTAAAACTGTAATTTCAATGGAATTCAGTGGGAGGTTATAGGCCATAGGCAGATGAATAAGTCATTAGCAACATAATACATTTTATTGCCCATTGCTCAGTGGCTATGTTCTGAATTTGGAATTTTGCGCATCCATCATTGTACAAACAAAGTCATATATTCAGGACAGGGATATTCTCCACCATCAGCCGATCAGCATTATGAGTGTTTTGATGCAGGTCTGGATGCAGACGAAAACTTTCTGAGCCCTTTTCTATCTTCAAAATAAGCAAACAAATATAAGAAGAGTGTGTAGCCTCGACAGAGATATGTGCTCTCTGTGTGCTGACTAGTTCACAAATATCCTGGGGAGATGATCATTTATTTAAGCTGTAGAGCCACAGAGTGTGACCACAAAGGGCCATATCGGTTAGTACAGTGCCACTACAAAATCACCACAATGGGAGCATTAAATTGCTGTTTTAATTCATGAGATGACCTTGGGGTGGACGTGTTAGTTGTTGTGTTGAAGAGTGAACTTGTGACCCTGGAATCTGGGGGGAAAAAAAAAACACTTTAAGCTTTGTTTGGTAAGCCCAGGCATGTTTTTTCTATAAATCTGCAAGTCTATATTGTGTTATAATGTCTCAATAAATTAGATTTTTCAAAAAATGTGCAAAGTATTTTAAATACTAGGCCTTTATATGTTCATTGTGGTTTGGTGAGCTAAATTTCCAAAATAGTTTTTCCAACATCATGACAGACAAAAAAATCATGTAAGGTTATTTCATTATGAGAGACCTACACATGTTATTTGGTCTCTGAGATAGTGGATATCAAATAAGAATATATTTTAGTTTCAGAAAACAATCACATATGATCATCAAAATATAGGAAAGTTTGAGAAAGTTCTCAAAATTGTAACTTTCCTCAAAACTAACAACTACATAGAGGACATTTTTGGACTGACAGCAGTGTTTTCCTCCATCGTTTTAAATATAGGTTGGTTTTGTCATGTATATCATATGTGACATAGCAAGCACATGTGCATAATATACCATATTTAAGATTACAAGTGTAACAAACTCTTGTAAACAAGTACTCATAAAACATTTGACAGTGTTTAACACCATGCAAAATCCAATCATAGTTTTCCATGTATGACAGCCAGTTATATGTCTGACAGTTTCCGCCTTGGAACATTCAGTTCACTTTTATAAACAGTCACATCCTCGATCCAGAGGGAAAGTCAGCTGTTCCAAGTGTCTCAGCCAAAGAGGAATGTTTGCAAGAGGTCACAGCAAGGTCGTTTGGTTAAAACAATCCCTTTCATGTCATATGTCCATTACTAAACCACCATACGCTTGGCTTTCACAGCTGCTGAGTGTCATTTCACCTCTTGATCTTGCCTATCTCTTCACACAGCCTGGAAAGGTACTGTGTGAGCTTCACCATCACGATGATGAGGGCCCCTCCTGTGAGCATGCAGGAGGGCCAGAGCAGCGAGTGGAAGATAACGCTGTGGTCATACAGCCGGGTCAGGAGAACGGTCTCCTGCTGCTCGCTGGGGTCGTAGTAACAGGGGACCTGCTGGTTCGCCTTCAGGCGCTCGGAGATGTTCATAATCATGACATGCATGGCCATGCTGTCCTTCTGGCACCTGGGCACATAGAAACACTGCAAGGACAGGATTGAAGGACAGTGAGGTTATCTAGAGGGCAGCCAATCGGTCATACTTTTTGTGTTGGTGACAGGGGCTAAGTTTCTTTTATTTCACAGTACTGAATACATCACCCTTCATGTATCATCTTTCAGCTTGACCAGGAAAAATTCCAAATCCTATCGACTAACATTTTCTGAACTGGGAGCAGAGTAGGTCTATAATCAGGCCAACGTCTGACAGCCGTTGTCAACATTTGAAACGGTTCAGTAATTCCAATTATTTTCCCTCTGGCACTGTACTCACTTCAGAGCTGGTGTCCTGGGTCTCTTCGTTGTGAGATAAACGGCTGACACGGCCGGTGTTATTGACGCTCACGTAGACCTGCAGACAGGGGTATTTGGAGACTCTCCAGCAGTCTGACCCACAGTTGTAGGAACAGTTCATGTCTGCTGTGACCGTAGAGTTGAGTACAACACACACACCCTCCTCTGTCCACACGCTGTGTTGACATTTAAATGAAGATCCAATTTAATGCAAAAAAAACAGCAGAAAACATTTCGGGAGATCTCATGGTATGAAATCAGCTCGGCTTGGGGTATAATTTCATAAAGTATTCTCTTTTTATTTTTATTTTTTAACAATTTTCAGGTTGAGAGAGCTCTGAAGCAGTTTGTCAACAAGCACATCTGATGAATAAAACATGTTTCTGACAGAAATATCAGTTTACTCCTTTATAGGGTGTAAAAAAAAGACAATTCTAACAACAGGCCTGTACCTGTCTGCATAGGAGCGTAATATAGTGATCCCCAGGACAAAGTACATCATGACTGAAGAGAGGATCATTCCGAGTCCCAGGAGAATGGCCCGATCTTCACCAGGCTTTAGAGCTGTCACTGTCTTCTTCTTGTCCAATAAATCTACCTCACGAAATTTCTGGTAGATTGACCTGATGATGGAAAATGAGGAGGAGTCATTATTATATTTTTTAAAGCTACAGTGCAAATATTATGGCGTAAAAATCAAAGTGCATGATAGGTAAGAGTTTCTCTCTGGGCCATGGATGCCCCTTTTTCCCCTTTACATTTTAAGTGAATTTCTAAGCCTGAACTGGCATGAACCTGTTACCTCCTTTCATTTCCTCCGCCTGATCCTGCTGTATTTTTGGCCCCTGCCACAAAGAACATCTTTCCCGATGATCCACGTCCTCCTTTGCTTACTGAAGTGGAACGGAAAGATTGCTGAAAAGACCTGTCAATTAAACCAGTTTTATGTTTAGCTGTCCTGAAGCGTAAGAGTACATTTTTTGAACTTTCACTACCTGGATCATAAACAAAACAGAAATCTCAAGTCACCGCTTACAAAGCAAATTTGTAAGGCGACAAATCATAGGCTACTGTACCTTTGGTGCATATTTGCTGTCAAACTTTTGTAAATATGTCCAGCTTTGTAGAAAATAAATATTAAGTAGATGCCTCTCCCAATAACCCTGCAAACAGCAGTTCCTGATTATCAGAGTATTATGCTGTGCTGGGACAGGAAGCACCTCTGATATAGTGGACTCCACCAGGTAAACATCTCATTTTAAACACAAAGAAACGCTTCAAAGAGTAAACAAGATGACAGATAGCCACAGATGAAAGGTGTTAATGCTGATGAGGCGCTCATGCAAAACCTACCTGCTGTATCCTGAACACTTCTGCTGTCAACACAAAGTCATTGGGTCCTCTCTTGGCACAACAACAACAACTTGCATGTGCCTCCCCTCTCGCTCTCTGCAGGTCCTACCATTTGCAGAAAACACAGCATTCATGCAGCTTTGGGTCCCATAAATAACATTAGCCTTGGTTCAGATGCAAATGAATGGGAAAGTGAGACATTATGAGTTATTTGTTCTGGGTCAGTCAAGGGTTAGCGTTAAGGTGAGGGTCGATGCAAACCCACTCTTGAGATTGCCAGGCATTTATTCAAAAACACAATTTAGAACAAATGTATCTACATGGCCACGTTATTAGTTATATGTGGTCATTTGCTCATATAAAGCAGTGATGTCACTGCCTTGTGCTGCATCATGAGTCAGAGTGGAAGAAGAAATGCCAATCAATCAAGTGGGAATCAACAATCACATCCTATTGTTTATTTACTCCCCTCCAGATGCAGAATAATCAGTACAGAATGGATCAGATTTTATACTGTTGGACATTCTGTAGCAATTATCCAGTCCTCTAACTTGTAAGCACAATAAGCAGGCTGTTCTGTTCATTCTGTGGGGGATAACAACCTTGCCAGAGTGCTAGGAGCAGAATAGTTACAAAACCAGCCAACAAGTTCCTCTTAGATGAGTAATTTCCTCATTGTATTACATTCCCAGCTGCTTAGGGGAAATATTGCAGAGAGACAACCCCAGTGTGACAAAAGAAATTTGAAGGAAATCAAAAATGTTATCTAGGTTTATGCTTTCCTTGAAACATTCCACACGATTTTGCATGCATACCTGCAACAAAGAGTCACACTTACATGAACTTTATGGTCTGTCTTACAACTTTTCTCCTCCGTAAAAGCACGCACACCGACCATTGCTTCTCGAGTTCCTCAAGTTCCACACATAACTGTATTGGTTTCAGCTAAACATGGACACACACACTTTCAGAAAGACCGCCTTACTCCTTGTACCAACTTTACAGTCCAGCACAAGCTTTTAAAGGGGGGTTGAGAGCTGTGCCTCATGCTCCATGTAGGCTGGACTTCCGGTGGCAGGTGACTTCCTACCTAATAACTTATAAGGAGTGGACAGTGACGCAGTCCTTAATGATATATGGGACAGACAGTCTCATGGTGTTGAGCCTGACCTTGCATGGCCTTCCAAGTTAGCTTCAAATGAAAGAAATGAATTAAAAACATTTAAACAAAAATGTTCAAAATATAAAATACATATTTTTCACAAAGTAGCAAAGTGTTTTCTGCAATTTTCTCAAATGATAAAATTTTCTCATTTATCAAAATTGACAGTGGTGGAAATTGTATCCATTTCAGGCATTAAAAAGCATGTTCATTCATGAGACCCCTGAAAATCTGAAATTATCGAAGTAAAAGGGCTAAACATTAACTGAATCAGAAATAATGTCATGGTCATAGGGTGAACAGCAGTTCTGAATGACAGTCATCAGCTTGAAAGATTGATTTTGGATATATTTGCGTCCTTCTTCATATCACTGCTTATTTAAAAAGCTACTGAGTCTGCAGTGTCCTCACATGAAGCACTAGAGGAAGACAGTCTTTGTGTGTCTGAGGAGGTGCTCCATCGCCCGGCACCAGTGTGAAACTGCTTACCCTAGCAGGAACGTATTGTTCAGATTTTCCTATTATCAGTTTAATGAACTACATATCCTGAGCCAGAGGCAGATAGGATCAGCCGACCTCGCTGTATATTCTTTATGGGTGTGTCCTTGCTTCATATTTCTTCCAGCTGCCTCTCTCCCATCTTGTGAGACTGAAAATGTGACTGAATGAGTGATGATCCAAAATGGCATGTGGTAGACCACACAACTATAGTGCAGGTAAGTAAGTAAGTAAAGTTTATTTAGTATAGCACCTTTCACAGAGCAGGATCACAAAGTGCTTCACAAAAGTACAAGTGTTCAAAATAAGACCATAAAAACAGTAAAAAGAAACAGGCAATTAAACATAAGCAACACCAGACCTTAAAAACACACAAAAAATGTGTTATCTTATACATGGATGGATTACTGAATGGGCATGAGACGCAAAATGACAACAAAAGACAAAAAGAGACACAAAATCAACTACAACGAAACACAGAAACAACTACAAAGACACAAAAAACAACTACAAAGAGACAAGAAATAATTACAAAGAGACACAAAATGATCACAAAGAGATTCAAAACAACCAAAAAGAAACACAAAACGACCACAAAGAGACACAAAATGACTACAAAGAGATGCAAAAGGACCACACAGAGACGAATAACAACTACAAAGAGGCACAAAATGACCACAAAGAGAAGCAAACAGCCCCAAAAGAGATGCAAAGGTACCACAAAGACACAAAACAACTACAAAGAGATGCAAAAGACAAAAAGAGACACAAAACGGCCATGTTGTTTGTAGTCGTTTTGGGTCTCTTACAGTCTGGGTGTCTTGCTCTTATGTAGGAGGGGTGGGGGGCCTTTTACATATCTGCCCATTGTCTCATAAACCGTCCAAGATCTTATATGACTATTTGTTACTTCCTTTGGATTTGATTGAGCTCATATTGTATGTACATCACAAAAGTGAAATAAAGACATGTGTAGCATATAGAGACTATAGGTCTGAGGGCTCAGCTTTGAGCCAAAGCAACGTTTGCTTTAGTAGGTATTTACTCACCTTGCGTGCTTAACGGCACTGTGGAATTCAAAGCCTGGCCTGCTATCAACACGCTCTTTGATGAAGAATGTCTCAGGATGTATTTTTTGCCTCGTCCTTCCAGTGATTATTGCTCTTCTGTCAGGTGTCCTATAGTGTTTGGTGCCTTTAAAAAGTCACATGCTTCACTGCACAGCACCACACAGAGGTATAACAGAGCATGTCTCAAGCATATTGTACATGCAGTTCATATTATTGTACCAAATGTCATGTTTACTGTCTTGTTGTTCCTCAAACACAGAAGTGGAAAACATTATGTTCCTATCATTATTATCCAGTTAAGATTCATCAAGGCGCTCGATAAAAAAGAGGCCGTATGCAGAGAAAGCCATCTTATACTGCAGATCTATCTGAAAAGCCCACATTGTAGCACAATCTGAGCCCTTATGAGTCAATTTCACCTGTTTGCTGTATAAGATTAAAAACGTGTTTGTATTCCCAGCTATGTGCTGTGTGTCGACCCTCTATTGTGGGCTGGATCATTTTTGAGCACATGGTCTGTGCTATCTGTGTTGTGTGTTCACAGTCAGTGTTTCTCCGTGGTGCCTGTACTAATCTCTTGTCTTTGCACATCCAAATTACAATAAGCCCCAGCTTTTGTGTGTGCTAAATTGAAATAGCAGTGGTAATATGTACAATCTGTGAGGTCTTACCTCTTGTCGCTGTGTTGTTATGATAATCCAGACTTTGGGCTACAACTGTCAGCAGTGGCTCTCCAACATGGTCTGGGCTCCCAGGGACAGCAGCTGGCTACCTCTTATTTAAACTCTTACCCCAAGTGAACAGAATGCCTGCCATACCTGTGTAAGTAATATGAGTTCCCTGTACAACGCCGTCATGCCTTAAATGAGTTGGTCCAGCACAATGAATCTCCACTGTACCTCCAAATAACTGGCTCTGACTGGCTCGACTGTGGGCCTGTTGCTATGTTTGTTGCAAGCACTGCTGCACATCCACAGAGGAATTCAGGAGCGGTTATTTATTATTTATTTATACACCTCTGCCATTCCATGTTATAAATGTACAGCATGTATAGGCAACTTGGAGGCCATTGCTTCAAACACTAAGTAGAAAACTTTGCCATCTCTTGCCACAAGGTGTCTCTGCAACCTCAGAAACTGCAGAAATTTAATTTGGAGGGGTTTCCTCTTTGATTGATTAGCAGCAACAGATCACAAGGAGTGCCAGTGATTTTTTTTTTTTTGGTGTGATGCTTTTATTTTGGTAAAATGTGTGAAATTTTATTTGAAAACATGTTAGTAGGTGTGGACAAATACCTTGCTAAAGGCCAGTTTAGCAAATGGGTTGGTAATATGTGTAAAGTTATATCTTTACCTTTCTTCATTAGTAGATGTTCTACAAACGACTATTTGCTATTTTCTCAATGTTTGGTCAAAGAATAGTCACACCGTCATTATTGTTTTTTTATTGTTGCCACAAAAATGTGATATGTGTGGGATTTGCAGGTAAATTCATCAAATCCATTTTCATAGGATGAACAGTTAACTTTTGTTGTTAGTTTCTAGGAGCCTCCTAAAATGGACAAAATGCTCAAACATCTGGGGCTGGCATTGCATATATGTGCATACCTTTATTTTTTAGATTTTTATACATAAAAGACTCTGCAGAAGCTATTTAGTTGTTTTCTAATGCTATGACTTCTCTGTAGGCAGTAATTTCCACAACAGTATACTGGTCTGATTTGCTGGGGGAATTCTCCCTTGCATACCCCAGTTGATGAGCCATCTTGGCTGCGGCCTTTGTGATCATGTCACGGGAAAATCTGTCCCTTGTAGCAGCAGCATCAGATCAGATTCTGCTTGAAGCGTGTACTGCTCACCACTTTACATTCACTGCCTCCTCCAAGCCCCCCAGCAGGAAAGTACAGTATAGTACAAGACAATCTCCCTGAAGGACTCCAGAGCTCCTTCCTGCCTCATAGCTCAGATGCTTTCCCCTTTGGTCTTTAGCCTTGAAAAAAACAACAGCCCCTTTTGCATACAGTAAGACAGCAGGAAAACACGTGCACAAATATAGCAGGATGAGAAAAAAAGACTCAAGGGCAGATGGAAAGGCATTCGTATTTATTTGAGGTTAGGCCTAAACATAGCTACAAAGAAGTGCAGACTGTCTTCAAGTACCACATTTGGAGGTGAAACAACATTAGTTACAGGGGGGATGAAAGGTGATTCTGCTTCTTTGTTTCTCAGGATCTAAAAATAGCTCTTGCTGAGCAGGCAGTGAGGCAGAGCTGCAGTCCCTCTTCTTGCTCCCTTTTCCTCTTTTCCTGTCGCTCACTCTCTCACAGACATAATTCGTCACGTTAATGATGCATGTCATGTGTAACAGCTATTAGGTCAAGTTGGTCTGGTCCCATATTCAAATTGCTGTTATTTAACATGGCATACACCTTGGACACTAGGAGTGTTATTAATACCTGTGCTGTTGTGCATCCCTCTGCTGAAAGAAATAACACAGTGGGCCCCAGTCTGAAGGGTGGGACTCGCCAATGTACATATTTTTCATCATACTTTGGATATTTGTGATAAATGCCTTTTTTTAAGAAATTGAAAAAAAAAACAAACATCTGTAGCCACAAATAAACACAAATCATCAGCTTGTCAGATTTCCTATTTTGTGCATGTACACTTGCAAAAGGGGATCACAAGTGGGCATAAAACAAAAGACCTTATCTTAGATTTAACCACTAATTTCCTGTTCATTTTCTTTCTTCTTTACAAACATACACACACACAAAAATGCAAAGGCAATGCTGTTGTTGCTAAGGCAGTTGATAAAGCCTGCTGCCACTTGTGTGGCAGTATCCAAGCAATTACACAATGCCAACAGGTCCAGCACATATTTATCAGTGTTGCCGCTGTGCTCACATCCCTAGCAACCCTCGTGTTATTGTCCTGCAGATTAGTTCCCCGCCCCCACACAGATACCGTACCGCTGTATTCCTTCTAGTCTCACATTTATGGAGGGAAACCGTGCTAATCTCATTTTATGGAGAACTACTGTACTCTGCCAGCAATAAGAGAATGTACAACTTAGAGATTTTCACAAATGTATGTTGACTTTTATATTTTATATCTATTAATGTACAGTATACAGTATGTGCATGTACTGTATGTAAAAAAATAAAAGGATGAGTAGGATTTACAGTCACAGAGAAGAGGTGAGTCAATTCATAATATTTGCCCTTAGAGTGAATCATATATTGTGTAAATCTTGGCATTGGAGAGGAGGAATTTGCTTCACGTCTTCACTGGCAGCCAAAACACCCTCACATAGTGGGAGTGATGGAGCACATATTTTTGTTTCTCCTGGCTTGAGCAGAAAGAAGCAAGAGGCAGAATGAGGGAAATCACTCGTAAATGAACTACTAGAGATAAACAGCCCTGAAACTGAAACCTGTTTTGCAGTTTTGTCTAGTATCAAAAGCCACCCCCTCACAGAGTTTTTGACATTGAGACCACCTCTAGCAGAATCCTCTTAGCTTTGAAGACATTACAATGCATCGTACCATCCTATCACCCATCCATATTGGTGAATGTGTGGCACAAGATATTAAACAGGCAGGTCTCTGGTGGACGAGTTGCAAAGATTTTGACAAAGGGCCAGATGAGCACTGAGATAATTGAGTGGGAGGATCAAACAGCTCAGAGGCTGAGAGGTATAAGGCAAAAAAAAATCAGTGGACTGCATATCATACAGTGTCTGCTACAGCCAAATCCATCACTCAACAGCGCAGTTAATCAGATAGGCTATACAAATACATGCTACCCTCTTAAACTTTAACCATCTGATTGCATGCAAATGCTGTACCTCTGCCATAGTATCAATGTTGACTTGGCTAAAGATGATAAGCCAAGCCATTTTTGCAATCATAAATGATTTGCCTCACAAAATTACACACTTATTATGTTGATGTTATGGTTTGTCTTGTTTGTGAGGATGCACAGAGTGTGAGAAATAAAGACGGGCTGTTGTAAGCGCATCTGTGCTCCCAGCAGAGATGATTACATTTGTGGTAACAAGAAAAAACATGCGAATGGATGTACTGAATATGCTGCACACTTGCTGCTGTTGTACAACTAATTGAATGGCCCCCCAATTCAACATTTCATGATATGTCATCATCTCACATTGGAAAAAAGCTGAAGCAGTGCAGCCACTTAAATGGGAACAGTCCCTAATCACAGTTAAACTAGGTACATCGTGACACAAGATACATTATACTGAATTTTGAAGGTCAGGACCCAATTTTTACTCAAGTGAATCCTTGACATTTCATAAATCTTAAATCATCAGAGTACAGCCTGAATACTTTCAGGCTATCATCTTCGTTGGAAATACTGAGGAAATTAATAGAATTATGGATTATGTATACAGCTAAAAAAAAAAATCTGTGTAAAACACAGATTGCTACGATGATGTAAGCTTGTTGTTGACTTTCCCAGTCTGAATGATTGAGCAAAGGATGGGGGGTGGGGTGTCATTAATCCATGGCTAGTGGTGACCAGACAAGCAAAAAGGAGGTGTAGTGGGGGATGGGCGAGGAAACTGTTGTTATGACTGGTGCTTGGCTGCGGGACAAACTTCCAGAGGCCTCGGCATTTTTTTTCCTATTACATCTCATTGGTCGGTTTCAACGAGGAAATGTGGCTCCATTTTGCCGTGAACCTGTCAAACGGACCAGGAGCAAATATTTAATCAACGCTTGAGGACGGCTTTCAGCTTTAGCAAACCACGAGGTGTTGTTTGGTGCTTTTGGAAAATAGGTTAGTCACCAATATAGCATTATATCTTATTTACGCTCTGTAGAAACAACGCTGTTGATTAATATAGATCTGTTAGGTAGTATTCTTACATAAATTACCCACCCCACTTTGCCGTATTTGATAGAGGAGACGATGAATACACTGTCGTAGTCACGGGTTAATCGTTATATTGAGCTTTAGAGAGTGGCGCTTTGAAACAACAGTAGTTACAGTCAGCTCATTTTTGCATGTCAGGTCACGCCAATGTGTCGAATGTCTGAAGCCGTTGCTGGCTTCTTACCGCCTGGGTTTAGTTTAAATATTATAACCTAACGATAGTTAATACATGTGCGAAAAAGATCTTTCTTGCAATCGATTAAAGAGATAACATTGTCTGACTTGAACACAAGAGCTGTGGAAGATATCGCCAATTGAAAGGTTTAATCCAAGTAGGTACGAGATTATAGCAACACTGTCATTAGCATAGCATGCTAGTGTTAGCCAGCTAGCTAGTTAGATTGTTAGCAGGTTTGGAGTGATAGCGAGCTGACGATCTCACGGTACTCGTCAGAAATGCTATTTCCAAGAACTTCACGTTATTGTAGTCAGTAGTTATATAAAATGATTCAAAACAACACTAACCCATATAGTGTTAACTGCATTAGTTTGGTAGCTAATTGTTGGTGATCTGCATCAAATTAACGAAATCTTAGACCGCCTTGCCTGACTGGCATGTGTGGGGACGGGTACGGCCGCCGCAAAGGCAAAACTAATGTTAACTCGCATGTTAGCCAATGAGCTAACGTTACCTAGCCCGTGGCAGTGCAGATGGGGTGCCGCGTTTAAACGCGTTCAAACAATAAACTGCTAATTACATTAGTTTGCGAGGTAAATAAAACGACGACGCAAGCAATGCGCATTTACTGGATAATAACCTAAAATCCTAACGCCGGTAAAGCCTGTTCTCATTTCCCCCCGTACATCCACTTAGTGACCCATGACATGTGGTCAATTGTCAGCCTACCATTACATTACAACAGTAGTGAGTTAAATGATTGTTACACTTCATAGATACGGCGCTGCAATGCACAGAAAAAGGGGTACTTGATTCAGACATGTCTCACATTAAAAACGTGCATTTTAAGTCATTCATCGGCACAAACTGGGGCTGGTGACTGCCTGCCTCGAACAGCGTGTTGGTTAACGTACACACTGTAGTTTGTTCAGCCCATTCAATCGCCACCGTGTGTGGGGGGGATGGGCAATGTATTTCCGCAAGTGGCTTGCCATGCTACTTTGCTAATTTACCCACTGGCAGATTAACATGTAACTTGAACGCAGTCAATCAGACCTGAGGAGCAGCAGTCACATAGACGACTTTCCATCTGAAATGGCGACAAAACAATATCTGACTTGTGCAGTTAAATATTGCTTCATACAAAACAGACTAAAACACCACAGTCCATGGCCCCAGTTGGGGATACAGTACCAGAAGTAAAATGTTGGTTAATATTGTATACGCCATCTAAACTGTATCTTTACTGTGATTTATTTCCTTTATACAATATATAAGCATACTTCCTTCTTAATTACTATCCCCCAGGGATAGTGACACCATGCATAGTACAAATATCCACTGGCTGTTTTGGCTTTTTACATTCCTGACCCAGTTTCTCTCATTGTTTGGTGACACGCCCCTTTGTTCATAACACTTTCCTCTGGGTGACTTTTCACCCACTAATTGACACGCTACTGTCAAAATGTCCATTCTAATTAAGGTAATCTGTCACAGCACTGATAAAGAAACACCATCTTCTGTGAATATTTGGCAGGGCCTATATGGCTCTTGTGCTGCTTAACCAAGATGTAAACACATAAAGCGCTACTTAGGCATTACTTGGAAATTCTGGGCAGATAACTAAAGTCCAGTAAATGGTGGGAGGTTGTCTCCAAGGAAACTATTGAATGGAATTAATTGTTTTTGTTGTTTGTGGAATTATTGATAGTAATACTGCAATTAAAAGGAAATTCTTAACATTTTGAGTGCAAGTGATTTCACACTGGAGAAAGAGAGCATCTTTATCATTAATATAATGTAGATGTGATGTGATGTGATGTGATGCATTCAATTTCCTTCTTTTCTTCTCAGGGGCTGAGAGTTCTTGCTGAGGACAACGGAGCTATGATGCACATCTGAAGACATCTTGATCACATGGGTAATGTATCCCACTGTTTAATGTCACACCTTTTATTGTTTTTTTTCCACATGTATAGATTTTGTTTTTCCTCTTTCTGTGGCTGCACGCTTATATTGCTGTCTGGAAGATCACATTGCTATGGCAAAGTGTCAGGAGTCATAAAGAGAAGAGGGTGGCTGTGATTTAGCTTTGTATCCAACCAGTGGGAGGACGGTGTACAGGAATGAGGCATGTCCCAAAAAAAGGGTCAGAACATGTATAACTTTACACGCACAGTATGTCATTTCTGCCGCTGGGGGTCTCTCAATCCAAACCCTAACAAAAGACGTAGTTTGATGGAGTTGTGAAGTAACGTTGGATCATGGGAGTTGTTGTCTTCATTGTTAAACAACCACCATTGCCGATGAAAATCTATGTGACGTGACTCATGTTCTCAGTTGTATTGCCATGAACTAATGTCGTGTTCTACAGATGCTACATATGAAGCTTTTGTATTCAATAAAGTGGGGAACTTCACGCTGGTGAAATGTAAGGAAATAAACAGACGCACACTGGTGTTGTAGTGGCCGCACAGGATGGATTCCAGGCACACGTGCAGACGCATACAGCGGCGTTAAGAAACACAGATTGGTGAACGCCCTGTGCTGGTGAAATTATCTTTTTTTGTTTTTTTTTGTTTTTTTACTGTTTTGAGCATTGGCCCGTCGGCCAATCCTTATTGTTGGACCCTGCTACTAGAACAGAAATTAAGACAGGCCGGCACCTATTGATAAAGGCCGCACAAGACTGATGGTGATTCATTGTTGTTTTGAGATCATGAGGTTGGTCTGAGTCATTTTATCAGTGTGGTGGTTCTACTGCTAAATTGATGCACAGTTCTCAAGGTTTGGGGGAGTGTGGCTATGGTTCAGGAGTCGTTGGTTTTTAGTTGAAATTTGTATCATATGGGACGCTGTTCAAAACATAGATGTTCAACTGTGGAAACTGCAATTCTATAATAATGGCTTTGAGCCAAATTTATGTTGGTTAAGAGCGTGCAGTAATGCTTTTTTAAGAGCATATTCATGAACCTCATAGCTGCTTTCAAAGAACACCTATATTTTATGTGATTGTATGATTTTTTTTGAAGGTCTAATACCAGTTTTAAGGGGAGACTGGGGAGAGAGCACTGCAAAATGTGGCATTGAAACCAACCAGGACCAACCAGAAATACACTTGATACTCATACTCATAAAGAATCCACAGCTTGACTCTAATGCTCATCAGTGACAAGAGAATCTCGCTGCTGGAAAAGTGAACTAGAAGTTAGACATTTTCTAACCAATTTCAAATCACATTTTTGAAAAATACTTTGAGCTTTGCCACTTAACCAAGATTGTACCAAGCATCCTTCTCAGTCAGTTATCTGTACAAGATATGCAGACTCACTCAGAGCGAGACCTACGCTGGCACAGTTCAAATGTGGTCTGGACTTCTGGTTATGTGAGACTGAGTTTAATATCTTGAGAGCTCCCCATTGTAGCTGCTTGAGCCAACCTTAATTTGACAGACAGCTACTTCATAGTCCTGAATCTTAACTGAGCAATTCAAATCTGCTAATCAGGCTGGCCAATGCTTTCTTATCACACCTGCAGCTGAAAATGTTGTTGGACGTAATACGATTCAATCAGGTGAGGATATGTCACTAGCATGTGTAACTCCTGCTGTGACTAGTTAACAGCTGTTATTTATTTATTTATTTTTTTGAAAGCAAAATGATGTAGGTAGTGATGTGTCAGTGCTCTTGAGTGAGCTATTGATCTGTGCAAATGCTCACAAAGCAATCGCATATTAGACGTCATGTCAGCCAGGTGAATGGGTCGACCTGTTCTGTGTAAGTGAGCTCTGACCCCGTTCACTGCTCCTGCGTCACTTGCATGGTGATGACATTTGCCGGCACCCTTTCAAAACAGGCTAGTGTCAGATACACAAGAGTGCTACATCAGCATGCTTGCAGTGCACCACCACAACACACCAATGTAATGGAAAAACACAACACACGGTGAGAGCATGAGTACAGCCACGGTGCGGTGGAAAAAGCTGTGTTTTATGTAGAAAGATTATTATTTGTTGTTGGTGTCATCCTAAACAGGATGTGTGAGATATTCAGATTTTATCAAGCCATTTGCAGAGTTCTGGTGCTTCAGTGTGAGAAACACTCTCTATCCGGACTTTCTGACCACCTTGTTAGGGATAGCTGAAGGGCTTCTACTAGATTCCAGGCCTCTTGGTTCAGTTGGTCTTGGATCTCAGCCTCTGGGATGCGGCAGCAGACATGTTGACTTTTTCAGCGGGCTGGCATGATGGAAACAGTAGAGGATCTGTCCCCCGTCCAGACCCCTTGTTTATTTCCACAGTCCCGTTTAAACAGTGCGGGTTCTGCATGAATAAATACGGAGCCCAGACGCAAGCACTGCAGGATCTGTTATTGCTGAGGTTTAAGCACATCTATTCCAGACATTTTAGGCCAAAATACCCAGTCTGCCTCATGAAAGACGGTTGGTAATTATTTCCAGTTGTAGGTTAATGAATGGAAACTAGTGCCCTGCCTAGAGCCAGGGATGCCTCTGCAGCCAACAGAAGTAGAGAGGAACGAAACATCATTATTTATCAAATGGCAGATCCCAGCTTGCGTGTGCCTCCTTCTCCGTTTTTGAAGTTGCAAGATCTAGGTCAAACAAGGTGATGCTTTTTTTAACCTCTTCCTCTTCTCTGTTTTCACCGTGTGTGCCAGTTCAGTAGTGAGCTACGTAGTAGTTAGCTCGTAGTGTAACACCATCCCCGGTGTGTGTGTGTGTGTGTGTGTGTGTGTGTGAGACAGCTCTCTTTTACACCTGGCTCAGTGCCCCTGCATGTCATCACACTTTTTAATATCCATTTGTGTTTCTAATACTCTTGAGTGATGACGATACTTTGATGATAACCAATAAAATCTCCTCATCTCAGTTCTGTGTTGTGTGATACCATCCACTCTCAATTAAGCGAGACGCCCTGCTCTGTGGTTTGCTTATACAGGCTCCTATCCTGTGCTGACCCAATGGTTTAATCACCAGGACTAAAAATGAGCATAAGCAGTGATGAGGTCAATTTCCTGGTTTACAGATACCTGCAAGAGTCAGGTAAGTCTTCCAAAGATTTTTATTTTTTGGCAAAGACTTCTCTGCATGCAGGTGTATTTGCTGTGAATTGTATTGTATTTTCCTACTTTAAAAAAATATTTAAAATGCGATATAATATACTGTGCTTGACTCTGCAAACTTTGACTCCATCCTACTTTACAAATGATCCTCCAGGCTTTTCCCACTCAGCATTCACCTTTGGCATAGAGAGCCACATCAGCCAGTCCAACATCAATGGAGCCCTGGTGCCCCCTGCTGCCCTCATCTCCATCATCCAGAAGGGCCTGCAGTATGTGGAGGCTGAAGTCAGCATCAATGAGGTCAGGCTCCATCTTTAAACCGTCAACTACTAATTAGTGTAACCTTACAATAGATTGGCCAGAAGAGGTGCCTTGTCAGCTTTATGTTTTGACTCAAGTTTGTCTGTTCGTTTATGCATCGTAGTGACTTTGGTGGATAATCTGAAGGATAAAGCGAATATATACTTTTGCATGTTGTCACTGTAGGACGGGACCTTATTTGACGGGCGGCCCATCGAGTCGCTGTCTCTGATCGATGCTGTGATGCCAGACGTGGTCCAGACCAGGCAGCAGGCCTACAGGGACAAGCTGGCCCAGCAGCAGCAGGCAGCGGCAGGCAGCAGCAGCGGCACAGGGCCCCAGGGAAGCACCAAGAATGGAGAGGGCGCCGCCAATGGGGAGGAAAACGGATCCCACGCCTTAGCCAGTAAGCTAGCTCGTGGTTGTAAACAATCTCTCTTATCCCTTAACAAACACACATGTTTTCTTGGGCTTGGGTGAAAAAAAGGTCGGCCAAATTCTAGAAATATTCTTATGCAGGATGTTGGGTTAAATGCCTTGATAATAGATTCATGTTTATAAGATAAGCTGATTTGTCACTGTGTATTTCTGTCCCGTCACTTGAATGTGTGTGTGTCAGGGATGTGAATTTTACTTAATGCTGCAGACAAGGTGTGATGACGTTAGATAATGCCAAAGCAGAAAGAGGCCAGATTGACACCTTTTTTTATATAAGTCCAGAAATGGGCAAAAGACTTGAATTATATAAAGCAGGGCTGGGCGGTATGACCTATATATAGAATGTGATTTGGATGTAGTGCCAAACTGTAAGGCACTTCTCATTGCATGGAGTTAAAGCTTACCACCTCCGTCTAACTGTGTGTGTGTGTGTGTGTGTGTGTGTGTGTGTCATGACAGCTGCAGTTCAACTTTGGGATTTTGTTTTGTGTCAAGTGTCTGTGTCTTGCTCGGCATTACATGGAGCTACTCCGGTGTTTTCTTTACACCCACACGTGTTTCCTCGTGGTTTTGTGCCGCCTGTGTAGCACTATCTCCACTCCCCTCCTAGCATACAATTGTTTGTTTGCTTTAGCGTGAAAGGAAAAATGTGGTCTGGTTGTTTTCCCTCAGGACCTCCTCCTTTTCCCAACGTGTTAGAACACACCGGGCCTCCAAATCAAATGATAGAGTGCTACTGAGGGGTAGATTCAGGTTCTCACAGGACTTAGCCTTAGCTTACTCACTTACAGTGTTTCCACGGGCTCGATAACTTTATTGTTTATTTGGCACACTGCCTACTTTTGGACGAGCTGTGGTTTGGTGCAAACACTCTTAGTCATTCAGCAACAGCAGAACAGCCTGCTCTTCAATTCCACAGCTGTCAGCTATTCAGGCTGGTGCTCACTCAGTGCAGCACCGTTTACTTCACTTATGTCAAGAAACAGTGGCGTCCCCATTCTGCGTGAATTAACAAGATCAGTCGATGACGTGCATGCTGCGGGACTGGTCCAGTTCGTAGGAAATTAGATGACATCAGACCGTTCTTATGAACCTCTGCTGTTGTTAAAATGGATGTTGGAAGTTTGCTTGCCTGGTTGCTAATATGCTTTGCTGGTCCACCCATATAAAACCTTTGTGTGGGGAAACGCTGGTAATTCATTTCAAAAGTACCAGACTGTTTCACAAGAAGTGGTGATTCATTACATCTTGTTTATATTCCATTACCCTTGAAAATGCAATTGCAGTTGCATCCTTTGGTGGAGTCCATTGTTGTTTGTTTTGTTTTGTTTGTTTTTTTTTGGGGGGGGGTTGTCATTTTATTTTGCTAATTTAATGGTCTTCCTCGCCTTTCCAAATAATGTTGGACAACTGTTCAGTCTGTCTTTACAGCGTATTGCTGGGCTGGCCGGTTGGAAAATTTTAACATATTGCCCAACCCTAATTAGGACAGTAGTTTTGATTACTGTTTTGTAAACGTTCAGTTAAAGGTTTTGTTTCTCACTCCTTCCCGTAGATCACCACTCAGAGATGATGGAGGTGGACAGGGACGTGGAGATCCCCCAGAGTAAAGCCATGGTCCTGAGGGGCCACGAATCCGAAGTGTTTATCTGTGCCTGGAACCCAGTGAACGACCTCCTTGCCTCCGGGTCAGTATCTCCACGTCGCCCCTCTCTTCCCAATGGTTTGTACTGGTCAGGCAGCGTCTAGAATAGCATGGCAAAGTGTCATTTATACTGGGACCGTCAAGTCGAGTAATGCATTGGTTTCTTTAATATAAGTTAGTCATGTTAGGCACATTTTTACATGTAATACAAATTCCTATTTAATGACAGCCTTCAACCATAATGATTTAAAAATGCACAGCAGCAACAGTTTGTGTTTGTGGCCAAGAGAAGGTTTACTGGTTTAACCTAAATGGACCTCCATGAGCTGATTTAAAGCAAAATCTTTATCTCTTATTGGTCAGCTAATTTTCAAAACATTCAAACAGCAAATCGGGTTAAAAAATAAGTTTGTCTTGTTCAGGGAAAACTTGGGTGTATGAGGAGAGTAGAAGAAGTCCTTCCTCATTTATCG
Organism: Macquaria ambigua; assembly: GCA_008360985.2. Taxonomy (NCBI): domain Eukaryota; kingdom Metazoa; phylum Chordata; class Actinopteri; order Centrarchiformes; family Percichthyidae; genus Macquaria; species Macquaria ambigua. The sequence continues at coordinate 10,103 of VMKM01000860.1, read as the reverse complement.
CCGCTAAACAAATCCATGTTGACTAAAGTCATTGTTTTTTTCAGTGTCATTATCCCTCTCCAGATGAATGCAGTCATGCAGAAGAATCTCTTACGATTAAGTGTTTATTAAAGAGCAAAGCACATTTTACATTATTACTGTGATGCTGGAAATGTGACGGATTTTTCAGTAACAGCTAATGACTCAAGGCTTATTATTATTATTATTGTATTATTATTACTTATTGTCCATAAAGTACAACAGATCGACTAAGCAGTTATTAGTCAACCAAGACTCTACTGATAAATAAATCAGGTGACAACCTTAGAATTATGTCGTTTGTTGGGTACGATCTTGTATTCTTGGGTTAATGGTGGACTTGAAGTGCCGCATGTCAAACCAAGTCAAGAAGTTTGTTGCAGTTTCACCATCTTTAGCGGTCTGCACTACTTGTTTGGCTTTAGCAAAATCAGACAGACAGCCTCAGGAGTAGGGTTGGGTTCTGTGAACACTACGCAACTCTTAGCTGATTGGGCTAAACCACAAATATTGCATTTCACTGTATTCTCATTTAATTTTGAGTTAATTTTTTTGGGTCAAAGTAAGCAAAGTGCACAGCTTTGTTAGTCCCCAATTCAAACAAATCCTCTCACTGAAACATCTATCTCCTTCGATGATGTCACCCACCGGTACCTCCCAGTATGTTTGTCGACACGGCTCAGAAGAGATCCCTACACTTCTGAGCAGTCAGACAGATGATAAAGAAGCAGAAATACATGTGATTGGACAAGATGCAGCAGGTGATCTGCCCTTTAGAAATCACTTTCTATCAGATCAAACAGCAGTCGATGCTTTGGACTTAAAATAATGAAATTCTGCAATAAGTTATTAACGTGTGAGAAATAGGTGTAGTGCGAATTGCCCCATCGACACCCATCTTTATAGGCTTTGTCCAATGGTAAAGTGGCCCTTACCCTAAGCCATAGTTAATAGTTAAATGTTAATTAATCCATGAAATAAATTTCCTCAGCACATAGTTCGAAGCCTTTGTCAGTAGGAAGAAGTGATTTAACTTTGCCAAACAAAACAATATCACCACAATGATTCATCGTCTTTCTAAAATGTCATTAAACTTTCTCCTTCCTAAATCATCAATTTACTTTTTTATTTATACAAGTAACCAACCCAACAGAAGTGAGTATTGGACTGGGTAAATATACTGTATATTGAACAGACCTGCTCCTAAGCACGGGCACACAAACCCTCAAAATGAAATGAAAATGGAGGAAAATGCAATTACTTCTAGCACAGTCCCGTAATTTAAGAGGGACTGCGTAAGGTGCAAACATCCACACGAACCACGTAACGGTTAATGAGTTTTGTGCTTGTAAAATTTCTTTCTCCTTTTTCCTCAACAGATGATGTGAAAAGGTTTGATAGGGATTTAAAAAGATTTCGGATTTGATACTGGGTTCAGGTTCGATAAAATGCTTTCAAACCCCAACCCTACTCAAGAGCAACGATGGTCAGTTTTATACCATTTTCAGTACTGATTTTAAGAATGAAAGCTATGTTACGTGTCTAATGTTAGATTGTGTGTGTGTGTGTGTGTGTGTGTGTGTGTGTGTGTGTGTGTGTGTGTGTGTGTGTGTTGACTCGGGCAGGTCCGGGGACTCGACAGCACGGATCTGGAACCTGAGTGAGAACAGCACAGGCGGATCCACCCAGCTGGTTCTGAGGCACTGCATACGGGAAGGGGGCCAGGACGTACCCAGCAACAAAGACGTCACATCACTAGACTGGAATGTGAGTGTGTGTGTGTGTGTGTGTGAACAGTATGATTGTGTGTCTGTTCCACTGAGTGCAGTTTTTAGTAATCTAATCTAGTGGTGTGTGTGTGTGTGTGTGTGGTTGAACAGTATGATTGTGTGTCTGTTCCACTGAGTGCAGTTTTTAGTAATCTAATCTAGTGGTGTGTGCGTGCGTGCGTGCGTGCGTGCGTGCGTGCGTGCGCGCGCCTGTGACCACTACTTCTGCTAAAGGCATTCCTTCCAGCCAGATATATGGGGGCGAGTCACTCCCATGGGGGAAAAGGCCTTTTATGCTGCTCAGCTGCAAACTATTTTTTCCCTGAGTAGTACAAGTCAGTGCACAACGCCAAATCAGCACTAATATTTAACCTCAAGTCATTAACTACTTAGTTCTTAATGTGAGCCTCGTTTAATAAACCGAGTGGAATATACCTATAAAATCAGGCACAATTCTACCTGAATCAGAATATGCAAATGAAACTGAGAAAGACTGAATGCAACTGACTTGAAACTCATGAGAATCGCCTCTCTCTCTCTTTCAGAGTGAGGGAACGTTGCTAGCTACGGGCTCATACGATGGATTTGCTAGAATATGGACAAAAGACGGTGAGATTCTTACCTTCTACTACATCATAGCTTTGCAAGGAAATGTTTCTGCTCTCTTTCTAAGTTGCGTTGGGTTTTTTGTTATATTTTCAGGTAACTTGGCCAGTACTTTGGGTCAGCATAAAGGTCCTATATTTGCACTGAAGTGGAATAAGAAAGGAAACTTCATCCTGAGTGCTGGCGTAGACAAGGTAAGGCACATTGATTTTAGCTTTGGATTTTAGAGTTGAAAAAGTGCATCTGGGGTAACCTTGGTAGCATCGCAGCTTATTTCTTGTTCAGAGTTACCACTTTAAAGCTTTTGCCTTTAAAGTGCCCCCAAAAAAGAAGATAATACTGCTTTAAATTCAACTTTTCATGGGTTCTTTTTGGTTGGTCACACAGCTAAAGTACTTTAAAGGGCTTTAGTCAATGACAAGTTGTGAAGAGTTTGGTTGCTTTATTATACCTAAATGAAAGATTAAATGAATCTCATCTATTAACACTAGTTGTGTACTACAGATGGCATGCATGTAGACCACAGACAGGTCTGTGCAGATATATGTGCGTGGTCCTCAGTGTATACCTGCATGTCAGCGTCTGCTTACACTTAACCAAATGTTAAGGATTGACAGGAGAGAGAGGTGCATCTCCACCAAAAATGAGATATGATCAGAAATCAGATAATCAGACATGCTCACATCCTGTCACAAAATGACAACAATTATAGGTATTGTTCAACATTGCCATCTAGTGTACTGAAGCATAATGACATACACAGTGTCACCTTCAGCATACATATTAATGCTGATATCTTAGAGTGTGTGTGATGTATTAACTTCTCCGCATTTCTCCTCCTCAATGTGTGCACATTATTCAGGTCAGCTGAGTGTGACTTTTTTTTAAATAAGAAGAACACCTTTTCTATATTTTATGTGATGTTTTTATTGATTTTCTAACACGAGCGGTACTAGTTTAGTATAAATAATGAAAATCTCCTCCTTCACACAGACCACAATTATTTGGGACGCCCACACGGGAGAGGCAAAGCAGCAATTTCCTTTCCACTCGGGTGAGTGACAGGAGTCAGCTGGATTGTTCTACATGACTTTTCATGCAAGAGTCTGTTTTATAGCAGCAGTGAGACCATAGCGATAATAAATTCATATTTTTCTGTCATCATATCCTTTCACACATCGTGACTGAGATCTATGACCATATTCAAGCCAACTTATCTTTAGACATTTTGCACAACGGCGTTGCATTTTGACAATGTGGTTTGCTGAGTGTGACGGTGACACCCTTTAAATAAATGTGTAAATAAATAACGATCTGCACTTAGAGTATTGTCATAGTTAATTATCAGATCCAATGTGGCAATAAGAAATCTATATTCAGACCGTCATATCCATGCTATCTTTTCTCCTCATGTTCTGCCTACATACCTCACTGCCCGCTGCAGCAGCCCTAAGCTCTGTCTCTGCCTTCCAACAGCACCTGCTCTGGACGTAGACTGGCAGAGCAACAACACGTTTGCCTCCTGCAGCACAGACATGTGCATCCACGTGTGTAAGCTGGGTCAGGACAGACCTGTCAAGACCTTCCAGGGACACACGGTAAGACGGGCCCCCTGCTTTCTGACAGGGAGGGAAATGGAAACCCTCTGCTGGCCAAACACACTCTCGCTCTTAAAGCATTGTAGGGCAGCTAATATGAATTCTGGCTCTGACTCACTGTAGCTTCTGATGAGAGTTATTTATGCTCTTAAGGTGCATTCATTCAAAGCGCTGTGACAAACTATAACAAACTAGGACATCACTTATTGTGATGCCTTGAGAAATTGGCATAAAAGTATCAATATGCTAAATGTACATTATTTCTATTATGTCTATTGTTGCCCATGTACATCAGTCAAATATGCTGTGTTTTGGTTTTCTAACACTCCTCTTACTCACTGTAGAATGAGGTGAACGCCATAAAGTGGGATCCCACTGGCAGCTTGCTGGCCTCCTGCTCAGATGACATGACACTGAAGGTCAGTCCACATAACATGCAGACGTAGTGCCTGTCACTTACTGGCTAAGATGAGCACAAAAATGGGCCTTAATCAGACAAACTCCTACTCCAACTCGATAAAAGCCATACTAACTACCTGGCGTCTTCCTCTCTGCTATAGATCTGGAGTATGAAGCAGGACTCGTGTGTCCATGACCTCCAGGCCCACAGTAAAGAAATCTACACCATCAAGTGGAGCCCCACAGGCCCCGGGACCAACAACCCCAGTGCCAACCTCATGCTGGCCAGGTGAGACCACAATGCAAAGCAGCACCTGAACACCACCCACACTGTCCTTGTGTCATTTGACATGTTATACGTCACATACTACACGGTAGTTTTGTATTTGTAGAGGTATGATGACACAAATACTGTGTATGGAATTCTACATTTTTAAATTGGGAAAATAAAGAAAAAAATCTGCAGTTTCTTTCTAATTATGAGGAGATATCAGGATACTTAGATAATCTCTATACATATGCATTGCTGAATTGTTAATAACTTGTTCTCTGTCCACTGCTCTGATCGGATTTTGGTAGCAGTCCAATTCCTTGATAGAACTTCATCAATAAAATATTTGACAGTGACCTCAGGGCTGCTGCTCTTGTAATATTCAGGTTTGACTTGCCTTAATAAATGTGACTCGCACTTTGATACTAACATCTGCAGAGCCAGTTCTGGTGCCTCAGTTGCACTCAGTTATGTTTTTAGCTATTGGCTGACTGCGGCTGTTGTGAGTCACCACACGGTCAGCTTGAATGCTTTTCAGATGCGGTTCAACTGACCTGAGGAAATAACACAGGGTCAAGCAGATCAGAGTGGGCTTTCCACCTGAGCAACCCTAAAATCCTAAGGCGCCTGAGCAGAATTGACAAACTGACAATGCCATCCACAGTATATTACTGAAAGACAGTACTCTCTCTGTGTTTCAATAGAAGATAGAAATGAAACTGAGTGAAATGGCTGTGTCACATTGGTCTGCCAAGATACTGTCTCAGATTGGGAAACAGTTGATACATGAAGTGGATTCCTGCATAGACAAGTGATTAATTTGGTTTATTTCCTTAATGAGAGCTCGCATGTCCAGTTGACGTACTGTATCTTTGGGGTATGGTACATGGCAGTTCATTTTATTGCAACATGGCTTTTGGCCGGGTTCGTACAAAGTCTTGAAAGTTTGGAAAATGTGTAATTTGAACAGTTATGTTTTCAAGGTTAGGATTATGCTTGAATTCGAATATACTCCTTGGAAAATGCTTGATTTTCAACATAATCTGGTGTTTCATCATTGTAAACCAAAAATCTTTTTAATATTTGAAATGAAACGATCCCGTCGTCATATTTGGTTGTGTCGTCGCCTGGCATTTATAGTAACAATTAAAGGCTTCGAGAGTCTGGACATTTTTGGTTTAGCTACCTTGAAAGTGCTTGAATTTTACTCTTAAAAGCTGTACCCTGCTTTTGGACACTTCAGCTCACGCCCTTTCTCGTCCCCTCTCTCCAGCGCATCTTTTGACTCAACGGTGCGTCTGTGGGACGTGGAGCGCGGGGTGTGTATCCACACACTGACCCGCCACCAGGAGCCCGTCTACAGCGTGGCCTTCAGCCCTGACGGCAGGCACCTCGCCAGCGGCTCCTTCGACAAATGTGTCCACATCTGGAACACTCAGGTCTGGGATAACACACACACTAATGAACATTAACCATCATATTATAGCCATTGTAATTGTACAAAGATGGCATAAATACGTAGGATAAAGATGTTGCCTACCATTGCTAATGTGTGTGTTTTTATGTGTGTGTTCCCTCAGACGGGGGCTTTAGTCCACAGCTACCGGGGGACAGGAGGGATCTTCGAGGTGTGCTGGAACGCCACAGGGGACAAAGTAGGAGCCAGCGCGTCGGATGGATCGGTGAGTTGTGCCGCCTGAGCGCTTCGTCACACACATCATAATCGCTACTGAAAGTAGCAGCCACTCACACACACTCCAGCCTCTATTTACAACTTCCACACCAGCCTGCTGACCCAGGAAGCTTGGGGGTCAGCGGTGCGTATTAAAGGTTTGACCCGGGCAAGCTGACCCCATAAAATGCCTCTGGTCAGAATCGGGGTTGACGCTGAGGGTCAAACCTGGTTCTGCTGGGGATGAAATTTAAGTGCTTGAGTTAAGACATGGGACTTCCTTGTTTCATTAATCAGGCATGTGCATCCAGTCACATGAGACTGACTGACCAGCATTTGAACACAGCTGTGACGACTGTGGGAACTGAGCAGACAGTTTGAAATGTAGCCTCAAAAATTGAATGAAAATAGTAGCATAACAGTTGATGTTGCAGTGCCATTAGTTAACACTACATTGAGCCATTAGTGTCTGGATATGAGGTAAGTTGTTAATAACAGCAGGGTTTGTACAAAGTCTTGAAAGTTTGGAAAATGCTTAATTTTAACTGTTTTCAAGGTTAGGAGTCTTTTAATATTTAAAATGAAACGATCCCGTCATGATATTTGTTTGTTGTCTCCTGGCATTTATAGTAACAATTTAGAGGCGATGATAAAGGCTTCGAGAGTCTGGAAATTTTTGGTTTAAGTACCTTGAAAGTGCTTGAAAAGTGTTTGAATTATACTGTTAAAAAGCTGTACGAACCTTGTAACAGCCTGTGATAAACACCATTAACAGTTCCTTTTGAAAATATTCAGACCCTTTCTTTTTTCACATTTCTTTTGTACTAGATTCTTATTCTAAAAATAAGATGAATTAATATTAATGCTAATAATCAAATGCACTCATTCATTTTTGGGCTGTCTTTCTACATGTTAATACTCCATAATGACTAAACATATCAAGCTCTAAGAAAGGTTTCCCAGCCAAATTCCCAAGAACTCTCCACAAAACCTTTGAGGCGGAACAGCTCTGAAACATTGACCTGAGGAGTGTTTGACTGTCCGGCCAAATTCAGTAGCCAGGCAGGAAGGGCCGTGATCAGGGAGGTGACTGCAACACTCCCATCAGTCCGGCGCTTTATGGTTGAGTAGCTACACAGAAGCTGCTGCAGAGTTAAAGGGACATTACAGCCATCTGGTTGTGTGTAAGTAACACCAAAAAAATAATCTGAGGGACATAATTTAAGAATCTGATGTGACAAAAATGATGGCTAATGTAAAAAAAACTAACTAACTGGGTTCATCAGATCCCTTTGAGAATACTTTATGCTATGAGTATGCTTGTCAGCATCAGGGACTGGGAGACTGGCCAGGATGAGAGAAAGATATACAGACACCCTTGACGACTGCTTCAGAGTGCACATTGCAGCACAGAAGCAGGCAGCCAAGACGCACTAAGGTGGTTTAGGATCAAGAACCTGAATATCATTAAGTTGCCTGGCCAAAGTCTGCTCTCGAACCTCATTAGAAATCTGCGAAGAGACCTGAAGATCTCAGTTCCCTAACAGAGCCAGAGACGAGGTTTGAATACTTTGTGAAACCATTGTGAGACGCGAGCCCGATAAGTGTGGGTTTGGTGATATGTGCAGCCGCACGTAGCATTCATTGTGTGAGACACAATGTGAAGGACCTCAACAGGAGATGAGTGACTTGAGGCCAAGTTTCTGCTGCTATTATTGAAGCAGGTGTTCAAATGTTTAACTCTTGTTCCTCACAATTGCTTGACATGAACAAGTCCCAGAATAAATAATGACCCTCCACAAAGAATTTCACCTGCCTAGAGGGAAGGATATGAGGGATAAGATCAACGTTTCACAATAGTTAAAATTTTGGTTTGAATGAGTCACACTCACAGTTTCGGCTAACCTTTTATTATTGTTCCTTTACCAGTAAGAGGTGTGATGCGACAGAAACTGAAACTCTTGTGGCAGAGGAAGTGGCAGGGTGTCTAACTGTTGCTTACAGGGTTGTTGTTTTTTTCTTTCAGGTTTGTGTATTAGACCTGAAGAAATGACACTTGTGTGGGGGAGCCACGGACCGACTATGAATGTGTACATAGCCAAAACGACTGACTGTCCCTGCCTGTCCGCCACACTGCTGTAGTCCCATCAGATGCCATGGCCCGCCATTACAGCCAAATGGAACGCTCCCCCTCGCCCTCCCTCATACGTACACACAAGGACCACACCTTCGCCACATGCAGTTCTTGCGCACATGCGTCAGACATACAACAGGTCTGTATGGACTCTTGTGTTGCCCTCACAGACCTGCAGGAAGAAACATTTCTCTGTTATCACACAGGACAAACTTGTTGGACCCATCACATGCAAACCAAAACACCAGGATTCTTCTTGCTTTCCTCTTTTTATCCTTTGTACCAGAATTATAAAGATCTTTGTTTTCTGTTGGTGTGTGCATATTGCATATGTCAGCATTTGGTGTCCCGTGGACATTGTTGTTTTGGATTTTACTGATCTCTGTAGGTTTTATATTACATGTGGGGTGGGAGAGAAGAGAGGGAGGGAGGAGGGGTGAGAGTTGTTTGTCTTTTACAATGGGTGTTCAAAACTGTTCATTGGGAGATCCATTCATCCACTTCTTGGCACTCTTTAAGGTTCAAAAATGCAGATGTATAGCTTAGAAGATGAAATGGTTTATAATGTTTCGGCTCTATTTTTATCCAATAGGTTTGTTCCATTTTTGCCATTTTTTTAACAAGGTGTAAAGCAGTTAATCAAAGGGTGAACTGTCCTTTGTTTTTGCAACTTTTATCCTCAAAAAAATGGTTTTCAGGTGTTCACAATTCATCAGGTTAATATAGAGCTCTAAAGAATTCAAAACCTCTAGGCTGAAAAGATAATCTTCGTAGCTGTCAAACACCGCTCATGATCTCATGTTTTAACAGTGTGCTGGGCAGAAACACATCAACGCTGATGTGCACTCAGTTTCAGGTTTCCGTCACTGAGCTCGTCCCACATCAACGCTGATGTGCAATCGGTTTCAGGTTTCCGTCACTGAGCTTAAGACTAGACGGCCGTGCTTTTTTGTCAGTAAGTGAGGTAACATTTTTATGGGAAAAGCTTCCTTTCTGGCATCAATGCAGCTTCTGGGATCTGTGGGGAAAGAGAGAGAGAGAGATGGGGAAACAGGCCCATAACCGCAGTTAATAGTCATAATGTGCTTGTTTCCTCAATTATTGGCTTGTTGCTAACCAATGCTGAATGATAATCAGACTAAGCCGTTCTAATTGTGTCCTTTTCCCCCCGCTTGGCCATTAAACATTAGGACATCTTATGGAATATCACTTCCTCTGCAGGCACAGGGTCTTTGATCGGCCCTTTTTAAACATGGCTCAACATGTTTAAAAAGCAACGCAACAACGCTCGCACATCCCAACAGAAACAGCTAATGGACGCTTGATGCTGGAGTTCACATCACAGTTTGTCAGGTTACGCAGTCGTTTGCAACGTTCAGTCGGCTTAAAAAACGTCCCGACTTTCACTCTGTAACGTGTGCAGCTTTCATGTCCAGTGTTGACCTGAGTACACACTACAGTCCCTGCTTTGGTTTGCTGTTGTCAGGCAGTCGTTGCCCAGCATTAACACACACACACACACACACACACACACTCTGGAGACGGGCTGTGTTGAGGCCTATGCACGGATAGATGGCGCTTTTGTTTGTAGTGTTCAGAGCTGGCGTTTTGAGGCAAGTCTGATCTTGTTGTTAAA